>MU224448.1:319878-334658 GCA_018584345.1 Thuja plicata
AGTAATTAAGGGATATTCTGATTAGATTAGTTAATCACAAGAGGTAATTGTACATGGGTTTTTAACTCAAACTACCTTAATTAGTTCAAATTAAGTTTTGATTAGATGAAGTTTATATTTAAGTTATATGTGGATAATCTCACACATATAGTTCATTTCTCAGTCCTTTAGGACGTTTTCTTTTCTATGCATTCTATGGATCTTTGTGCTTGAATATGTGGTTATCTAGGACATTAGATGAACTAGGATGTATACAGAGGCTGGGGGGGTGTAATTATTATTTCTGTTACTTTATGACGTGTGTGCTCTTTGCTATTACCCTGAACTAACCATAATGACCCTTTTAATTATGTACCTGTATGTGTACCTATGTGTGATCATTCCTGTTGTATGGGATACCGATTTGGGTTACACTAGGGTTGTGACCTATGCTATATCTATTAGGATCTTTGAGCCTAGGGTAGGTTACCTAGATGCATAGTAGGAGGTGGCTTGCAATAAGTTCCGTGTCCATAAGAGACTACTGGGGTTTCTTATTGTAGAGTTTCTTAATAAGTGATAATTAAATACATATTTGAGAGATTAAAATGTATTAATAAGATGTGTTCTCACCCATGCTTGAGTGCTAGTATAGGCTAAGATGGTTTGGAGAAGATGTTAGTTGCCTTGTGAGGTATCTGATATAGTTAATGGGCCTTGTCAGTATGAAATGACATTAGCTCCGTGTGTGGTCACTTGGGTGTCAAAATCTATTGTGATTATCTGGGCTGACCTTAAGGGTAGACCTACATGATGACACCTTCCTATACACATGCTAGATTTCCTACATTGTCAGTTGCCTCTGGATTAGTGATTCTTACCTTTTATGATGATTAGTACACCAGATTAGAGAGCTATCAGGATCCCTTGCTTAGTGGTTATACCTTGTTGGTTTTGGATATCCGATTGGGATCTGTTGTTATCTCCTCAGCATGGTGGGGTGGACCTTTGTGGTTCCACACGGACGGGTGGTAGTGATTCTTTATCCATTGAGATTTGACATCCTTGTACCAGCTGCTTGATAGTTCATTGCAGATGAGCTCTTTATGTTCCTTCATCATTTATTATGTAATTTAATTATTGTAATCTTGTATTAGAGTATCGCATGTGATACCTAATCTAGAAATTGTAATAGTAAGTAGATTAGAGTGATTACTACATACCCTGCGACATGTGCAGTGGATGTGAGTTATTGTGGTTTCATGGTTATCCATGAGGATTGTAATTATGGTTATGCAAGTTGTATTTGTTATGATTAATTAGATGGAATCTTTTGTTATTATGTTAATTGTGTTTTGCTTTAAGTAATTCAATGTCATGGGACCCTTGAGTCGTGTAATCTATGTGAGTGTAAGACATGTGTATAAATGGTAATCGCTTCCGCATGATTGTATGTTTCTTTATGTTAATTTAAAAAAAAAAAATTATTCAGCACACATAGTGACATGTTTAGGTTAATCTCTCTTGGGTTCCTTGGTGGGGCGTTACATTTATCTTATGTCGCACTCCATCCTTTGTCACGGAATAGGTATTCACATGACCATCATGTACAACACATCTATCAAACTTCCATGGTCTATCCAACGACATATGACATACATCCATAGATATGATATCACACAGTACCTCATCATGGTATCCACCAATCTTTGACTTCATGAAGCATTGTTCATTGACCATGACCTTGTGGTCATCCTATACTCAGGCAATCCGATATGGATGTGGGTATTTCTATCTCTTGAGCTTCAACTTTGTCACCATCTCTTCGGACACCAAATTGTCAGTGCTTCCACTATAAATAATCACATCGCAACACTTACCCTCACACTTGCACCTGGTGTGAAATAGGCTCCTCCTTTGTTCAGGTTCATTCTCACCACTCAGCAGGACTCTTCTATTAATGAACATTTCTCCTCTTTCAGTATCTTCAGAATGTGATGATCTGGCATCTTCATCTACATGTACAACTCTAGCCTGGCCTTCATTTCTCCTATCTATTCTTCCTTGGTGTTGAGGACATTCAAATGCCCTATGACCTTCTTCTCCACAGTGAAAACATGTTCCACAGAAGCCTCCTCTTCCAGATCCTTGTCCTCTTCCTCTTCCTCTCTGATCTCTATTATTTTGATCTTGGAAATGAGCGGAATTGTTTCCTCACTGATTCTGACTATTACTGGCCTCATCCTTCTTTTTTAGATCTTCATTTTGGCCACCATATGACCATGCACCAGATCTTCCACCATGACCTCTTCCATTTTGTCTGCTCTCAAACTTCTTGTTCAGCTTTTTCTCTACTTTCAGGGAAAACTGGTATGCCTCCTCAATACTGTTTATTTGAACCAGATTCAACTCCTCCTGAATGCTTGGCCTCAACCAATTAAGGTAACGGGAAACTTTCTCCTTATCAACTTCTATATGGCCTATTCTGATGAGGATTTGATAGAACTCCTCTGTATACTCCTGAACAGATCTTCCTGCTTGCTTCAAACTTTGCATTTTCTTCAGTAGGTCAAGCTCATAATCAACAGGAATGAACTGTCACTTCAACTTATCCACCATCCTATCCCATCTTGTGATTTTATCCTTTCCTCTTCAATTTCACTCCAATTGGATCTCTTGCCACCAAATCTTTGCATGACCCTTCAGTCTGGCCTTCGCAAACTTGACCCGATCAAGATCCTCAATATCTTCATACTTGAAATATTCTTCACATTCATTGATCCAGTCAATCAACTCCTCTGGGTTAAGATTCCCTAAAAATGTAGGAACCTCAATCTTAGATCTTTTCCCAATCTTGGAAATGGATTAGAAAATCCTTTCTTCTTCTGGATTCAAAACTTCAACTTCTTGATCATCATTTCCTTTTTCGGCTTCATCCTCACTTTCATTTCTAACATTAAGATTCATTCCTCTGCGAGTCTCTTCTTACAATGCTCACACTTGTCTCTGGATCTCTCTAACCTCAGGTGTCACAACACCAGCTCTTCTGCCACGTTCCCTTTGTGGAGGCATTTTTGCGATGCGCACTGAAACCCTAACCACGGTCCTGGTGCAAACTGCCTCACAGTCGGTGATCTATTTATGCAAAAACCCTAACCCACAGTCCTAGTGCAAACTATCTCATAGTTGGTGATCTGTCTACACACTCAGGAACTTCTTCTCTGATACCACTTGATGAAGGGTGCTCCCCTTAATACCAAAAACACATAATAGAAACAGAGAAGCCACAACAATTTGCAAGAACAGAAAATGGGCTTCTTATTATTTCCATAAATGTGGAATTACAAACTTTTAGAATTACAATATGCAAAGCCACATGGGCATTCCCCTTACAATATTCTATAGGACAAAGCCTTGAATTATTACCCAAATCCACCCAGAGCTGCCCTAGACAACGCTACGAGCCTTCTTTATTTAGGCAATTTCCACCGCCCGAGAAGGTTCCAAAAATTTAGCCCATAGGGCCAACCAAACTTAGAATTATTTTATTTTACAATTTATTACATCATAGTTGGCTCAAAATAACTTTTGAAACCCGAACATAAATTTTGAAGAAAAATTATTTTCTTTCATTTCAGGTGACCCAACTTCCAAAGACCATAAGTCATCGCCAGTTGACCCGATTGACTATTATGACCCCAATCTAGAAATGCCACAAAGCACTCTACAGGCTTGACTTGCACAAGCGCTTGTCACCCAAATTTTTTACCTCATCCGGGTCCTCTAAAGCGTTCAAAACTGAGTTCAAAGTTTCTGTACCGTGCTGCCAATACCAAAAATCTTTAATATCTTCAAAACTAGACCTGATCTAGCCATGCAACTTTACTGGCAGGCTGATAAGACTGAGATGAACCTCCACACATGAAATCATAACATTCTGAGATCATATGACCAACTTACTAAAAATAGAAAGTTTCCATAAATAGCAGCTCTGCACAAGGTAGCCCTTATTGAAAAGCAAACAAAAATATTTTTGGGTGATGCAAGATTGCCCTTACACCCAGGATGCTCCTGCACCACTATTATAGTCTTGTTCAACTTTGCATCAACATGATTGATATTCTGATTTCATGTAGGTTGATGCAACCTCCTAGTCATCTTAGTGACCATTAGACAATGGACAGACCCCTAGTGTACCTCTCAAGTACTCAAATGTATCCTTTGGTAAGGGTTTAGTGAATATGTCTGCAAGTTGTTCCTTTAATTGAACATATTCTAGTATCACTTGTTTCTCTTTCACTTGTTCCCTTGAATAATGATATTTGATAGATATATGCTTTATTCTTGCATGCATTACCAGTTCTTTGGAATATTTATTGCACTTGTATTATCACAATAAATCATCACTGTGTCAGTGATCTCTTCATTCATTCCTTTCAAAAGTTGTTTGATCCATGCAATATAAGAATAGTTTGTAGCAGCAGCAACATATTTTTCTTCTGCAGTTTATTGATATATGCATCCTTGATTCTTGATTATCCAAGTTACCAATCTTTCTCCTATAAAGAATGCTCCACCAGTAGTGCTCTTTCTATCATCAATGTTTCTAGCCCAATCATCATCAGTATATACTTTCAGTTAAAAATTTTCATCTCTTTTATACCATAAGCCATAGTCCTCAGTGTTCTTCAGGTATCTAAAAATTCTTTTAGCAGCACTCATATGTGATTCTCTGGGGTTAGCAGAAAATCTAGGTACAATTCCAACTGTGTGTGCTATATCAGGTCTTGTGTGTACGACATACATCAAATTACCAATCATATATCTATACAATGTCTGATTTACCACAGTTGTCTTATCTTCTTTTGTCAGTTTGCATCCACTCACCATTGGTGTTCCAACTAGTTTTGATTCATCCATTCTGAATATTTTCAGTACTTCCTTGATGTATTTTGATTGTGTAATGTAGATGCCTTCAGCCTATTGTAAGATTTGCAATCCAAGAAATTTTTTTATTTCTCCAAGCATTGACATTTCAAATTCTTTTCCTCATTTCATCAGCAAAAGATTTGCATAAATGATCATTACCTTCAAATACAATATCATCAACAAATATTTCAGCACTAAGTGTCTTGTCATCATTTCCTCCTTTCAAATACAAACTAATGTTATCAGTTGTTCTAATAAATCCAATACCAATAAGATAAGAATGTAGTCTTTCATACCATGCTCTGGGTGCTTGTTTTAGTCCATATAAACCTTTGTGTAACTTACATACATTGTTTATCTGATCATGATCAACAAATTCTTCAAGTTGTTCAATGTATACCTCTTCCTCCAGTAACCATTTAGAAATGTTGATTTAACATCCATCTGATATACCTTGAATCCTTTATATGCTATGTATGCAAGTAATATCCTTACTCCTTCAAGTCTAGAAATGGGTGGAAAAGTTTCTCCATAGTCAATTCCTTCTTCTTGTGCATACCCTTTGCATACCAGTCTAGATTTATTTCTAGTTACATCTCCATTCTCATTCAATTTGTTTCTGAATATCCATTTGGTGCCAATAAAATTTTTATCACTCGGTCTCGATACCAATGTCCATGTTTTTTTTTTCAGTATCTACTCAATTTCCTCATTCATGGCATTGATCCATTTGTAGCATTGTCCATGTTTAGGCTCAAATTCACAAATTAAACATGTGTTATATCTCAACTTACTTCGGGTAAACATGCATGCTCCTCTATCTCCAATAATCAGATTTTGTGGATGATGGCTTCTTACATATTTGGCAAGTACTGGTTCAATTCTCTATTCTTCATGGTCTTCTCCTGTGGGTTCATTATGTTCTTGTTCATGATCTTCTGCTTTAACATTCTCCAGATTCTTAGTCCATTCTTCCTTTTTCTCGATAGGATTATCTTGTTGCACAATAGCATTACCATGTTGCATGGTAACATTAGGTGCCTACATATGTATAATATCAATTTTTTTTACATCAAAAAATATACTGTAATCTTCCAGTTCTTTCATGTTGTCCTCATACTTTTTCTAAGAAAATTCAACAACTTTCACATTTGCACTTTCAATGATTTTGTTAGAATTTTGTTCAAATATTTGTAAGCTTTAATCTTATTAGAATATCTAAGAAATATTCCTTCATCACTTTTTTAATCAAATTTACCATTTTGATCATCTTTCAGAATATAGAAATGACTGCCAAATATTCTAAAATAACTCACATTAGGTGTATAACCATACCATAGCTCATAAGGTGTTTTTTTGGCATCTTTCTTCAGTTGTACTTAGTTTAGTGTGTAAACAACAATACTCATAGCTTCTCTCTAGTATGTTTTTGCAATACTCTTTTCAATCATTAGTGTCCTAGCACAATCAACAATTGATCTATTCCTTCTTTCAGCAATTTCGTTATGCTATGGTGTCCTTGGTGCAGAAACCTATCTTTTGATTTGATACTCATTACAAAAATTAGTGAACTCATCAGAAATAAATTCACCTCCTCTCTCAGATATCAAACACTTCAGTTCTATTCCAGTTTCTCTTTTCACTTTAACTTTATACCACTTAAACATCTTAAATGCTTCAGATTTTTCTTTTAGGAACATGAAAATCATCATTCTAGAGTAGTCATCAAAAAATAAAATAAAGTATATGTCTCCATTATAACTCTATGTTCTCATTGGTCCACATAGGTCTATATGAACTAACTCCAAAATATCACTAGATGAAAATTCTTCCTCTTAAAACTAGATTTTGACATCTTTCCCATTTGACAATTCTTGCACATTACATGGTCTGGTTTAGATGGACTCGATAAGCCTCTAACTCTTCTTTTCTTGCTAATCTTAACCATGTTGTCAAAATTTACATGACAAAGCTTTTTGTGCCATAACCATATATCTTCATTTTTAGCCAACAAACAGGTAGTTTCAGCAGTGTCAAGATAAAATAAGTTACCTTTTGATTGTTTACCAGTGCCAATAAAATTTCTTGTTCCATCATAGATTCTAGCTTTTCTGTTCTCAAATGCAAATCGGTGACCTGTATTATTCAACTATGAAACACTTAATAAATTATAGTTAAGTCCTTTCACCCAATATGCATTCTCGCATTTGATTTGGTTGTTCAACATAATATTACCTTTTCCTTTCACTTGACAAGGTGTATCATTTCCCATTCTAATAGATCCTCCATCATAATGTTCTAGAAATTCAAATTTTATTTATCTCTAGTCATGTCATGTGTACATCCAGTATCAATAACCCAAATGTCATGTTTACTAACTTTAGAAATAAGTGTTGTTTCTACATACATTTCATCTTCATCTGATTCATCTTTCAAAGCTAGAAATATTGTCTCAATATCTTCACTGTCTGAACCACTGTCATTATCTTTATCTTCAACAATGTAAGAAGCCTTTTAGCCTTCGTCTTTGTAATCTTGGTTATCTCTTATGTCATATCATCAATTGCCTCTATAGTCTCGGTCATCCTTTTTGTCATTAGATTTATCATTTCTTTCATCATTTTTCCTATTAGGGAATCTTGCAAATAATGGCCAATCTCTTTACAGTTAAAACATATCAAAGGTAATTTACCTTTATATCTTATTTTTCCTTTGTGCAATATCCTAACCATTAAGGATTAAATTTCATCAAGTTCTTGATCATCACTATCACTATCACTTTTTTTAATAATCATGTGTTTGCTACTAGATTTACCAATTATCAAATTAGACATAAATGAGGATTCCATAGAAGGTCCTACACTATTTTCAAAGTTATTCAAGTCAAAAGAAATCAATCTTCCAACAAGACTATCAATAGTAATATTATTTCCAAGTGCTTCTCTCATTTCATGTATTGTTGAGACTCTTATAGAATAAATAGGCAATAGAGTTCTAAGAATCTTACTCACAATAGCGTCTTCATAAATATATCCACCAACTCCACAAATTGAATTCACTACTTCTTTGAGTCAGGTACTGTACTGTGTTATGTTCTCTCCTTCTTTCATTCTCGTATCATCAAATTTTCCTCAGAGACTTTCAGCTTTAGCTCTCAGTACATTTGCATCTCCTCCATAAACTAGTTTAAGCTTTTCCCACATCTTCTTGGAAGTTGTACATGTCTTGATATCCTCAAATTAAGCATTAGTAAGTGAAGAATCAATCTCCATAATTATAAGGTTGTGCTCATGTTTTTCTTTCATCTGATTAAAAGTCAAGGGTCCAGATGGTAAGCTGAATTCATTATCCAGATAATCTACAATGTCATCTCAAATTCTTGATGGGTATAGTCTCATTCTACTTTTCCATGTTGAGAAGTTCTCATTGTTCAGCTTTGGTGGGTCTATCTTATACATCTTGATCTTTAGCTTAATTTGTTCACAATTTTCTTCTAACCACTATATGTTCTGATACCAATTGTTAGAATAAATAAGATTGGGGTGAATAAGTTAGAATCAATTAGCTCCCAATTACTCTAAAGTCCCAAATTCTCCCAGATGTATATCAAACAATTTCAAATACAAAACTTAGCTCGGTGAAATATAATCTGTGATCTCAAAAATTACTCTGAAGTTATTTACCCAATGTCAGTAAATTAATACTATGATTACCACTCAAATGCAAGATAAAGTAATCTGTAAATTAAATAGAAATCCAAAATAATCATACACATTGAAACATTGATTTTTAACATGGAAACCCTGCTGAGTGAAAAATCACCTAGGACCGGTAACCCAAAATATTTCACTCTTCTGAAGTGAGCTTGATTAAGAGCCAACCCTATTAAAGGTTACAATGCACACTGTTAAATGTGACCTAGTTAAAGGATTTAAAACTAACAGTTCTCTCTTGACCATGCGTTCACTATGGGGTCATCATAAAAAAAATCAACATTCATAAGAATGTCATAATAATGATTGGCACATCCTACTCTGTTAACAGATTTATCTGTAGCAATGGTTAAACTGATATAGTAATGATCTCATTCAAATACAACTCTAATTTGCATATTTTCATATCTATGCTAAGTACATAATACCTCTGATCAATTTCTTCACTTCAGTTCATTTGATTTTCCATACTATGTTCTGCTCAGTAGATGCTATTTCATCTGTCACTCGGTGATGTTTGCAGAAATACTCTATTATCTCTTTAACCAGTTTGATCAGTCATGCATAAACTTTGCATGTATGCACATCAAGCATTATCAGGTGGCGTAAGGTGATTCATAATGAATCTCTTGTCTCTTATATAGACATCATACCTCATTTAATTTTTATCCTCCAGATTTAACTGCTTAATCTCCATCATTAATTTTCCCACTTTAACCATCCTCGGCAGTTGCGTTAAAAACATGTTTCAATCTTTATCATCCAATCTTTCTTGAATTTTAATATTTTTTAGATCTCCATAACAAAATTTATCTTTTACGTCAAAATCATCAATTTCCAGCTCATCATCTTAGTCAGCCTCAGTTTTATATAATTGTTTGGTCAATATCGTGTTGTGTCACTGATACCTAGCTCGGTTAATCTTGTGCTCAATATACACTGTAATTACTCAGTGTTCACTGTTACTCAGTGTATACAGAACTCTTTATTTCGTGACCAAAAAAACTTTTTTTTCTCTAGATATTCAATCAATTGAAGATGTTTTCTATCAAAATGATACTCAAATAAGTTGACATCAATGACAATACATTAACTAATAATGTTTATCATCACATCTGCAACTTGGTTGATTATCAACAATTGAATTCAAACATATAATCAGTTGTAGTTCATTAAAATGTACAATAAATACCTCTCTCTCTCTCTCTCTCAACAAGACCTAGTTAGACATATTGAAATGAAATATGTACATGTAGATCTAGTTAGATATTTAGATGTTTTTAATTTTTATAAATTAAATAGTAGTTATAAATTTTCATGTCTGTATATATATGCAGATTATATTAATGGATGCTTTGTCTTAGATGAGATCTTAGGTCAATAGCCACCTCCACCTCCACCTACTCATGAGGAGTTGACATAAAACATTAGGAGAAATGTGGCTTTCATCATTAGAGATATTAATACCAACAGACATGATCACTATCCATCTGCTTAGCTATTATGTCTTGCAACCATAATAGCTACAAAATTGAGTCAATTACAGCTATCAACATTGTCCTTTACGGTCATAAAAAATTAATTTTTCCATGGCTATTGTGTACCTATATTTTATAGGAGTTATCAAAATTGTGTAATGTTTGTTTGTACAGGACTTGACTGTAGCCACTTTTGTTGTTCATGAGAATTGACCTCCTCATCCCAATGAGGGTATTACTGAGCACGATCACTTGGTAAAATTTGAAATGTTCATTATTTTATCACTTTGTAAGTGAATTATGCAAGTCGTTTGAAGTAAACACACATAGTCTTCTCATGTTATTTTTTAATAATGTAAAGGAGGGCACAGACACTCATATTGCAGACACATGGGATGATGCATCTCATAAGAAAACCCAACATGATTACATGAATCTCATTCATCTTCACATGGAGTGAAGAGGACTACAGATCAACTGCATGAGAGATCTTAGATTATATATGTCACATGTTATATCATTAGTTTTTGTCACATGTTTATAATTGTACATATGTTACAACTTGTTATGTTCTTATATGATAAAACATTTATGATGGCACTTGTTATGTTATCAGGACTTATTATCATGTTATTTAGGCTTATGGTATTAGACTAGGACTTGTTATGTGATAATATATCATGAGTTGATATGATGGACATATAGCATGGACATTTTATCATGCATTATGATGTACTATTCTAGGACTTGTTATGTTATTTATTTTATTCATGGACTTTTTATCCTATTTCATAGTTTTTTTTTCTAAATAGTGGTTTGAATCTATATATGAGTTTATGTGAATTTGTAACATTCCCTATCTGATTTCTTCATAATATTGACACTATGTTCTTATCACTTCTATTTGCAAGCGACTTTTTCCTCTTAAGATCCTTACTCTCAATAGTGATCTTGGTGCTACGTACAATTGGTTGGTCCAAAATACTTGTATAAACTTTTATTTATGGATCTAGTACGTATATGGATTGTAATTACAGTGAATTACTAATATATGAGATAAATTTCAAATCTATTGATATGTATTGAACATACTATAAATATATGGGGTTTCTAGTGTACAAAATTGATGTGTTTGTCTAATCCTATCTCTATAGTCTCAGAATATGCTACATGGAAAAATTTATTTCGATATTAATATATTAATAAAAATGTTGCTCAATGAATATATAAATGATGTACCATAATATGGGAGTGATATTTATATCCGTATGATATAATCCTTATTGATATGTGAGAGATTGTATGCTCATATAATGTACGACTATATATTACCTAATCTCTTGAAAGCCAACGTGCTCGTCTTTGAATTGACCTCTTATTGATATAAAAAGGTAATTTAATAACAGTCATTCATCTTCTTCCTATTATTATTATTATTATTATTATTATTATTATTATTATATGTTCATCAACTTATATTTTAATTTTATATCCTATTCTAGGAAGGGGACATTATAGTTTGCCACTCTTAAAAATTGCTTGTCCCCAAGCATTTTCGATTTAATGTGATTGGCTTCTCCTACACCAATCTGATATCTTCTTGGTTTACAACTTTGAATTCATTAACTCTTGATTTAATTTGTCTAACTTCTCTTCTGCTTTGTTAGATGTTGCTTTGTTCCATGATGAGTCTTCACAAATAATCCAAATTCTTAGGGAGAGTTCATAATCAAGTTCCAAGCTCTTTGGGGAGAAGCTCCTAGGGCTCTAGTTGCCTTATGGAAATTCTACAATGGTCCTCAAGCTATGTCACCATCTTATTACAATTTTCTCCTTCTAAGGTCTTATCGATATCCTTTTTCTTGTTATATCCATCCTAATAATCCTTAGGAGAGAGTTTATCTCTTCTCAATCCTTATGGGAGATTTCATGATCAAATTCTTAGCTCCTATGGGAGGACTTCCTAGGGCTATAGTTATCTCATAATTAACTTAGAGTAGTCCTCTAGCTATGAAACAATCTCCTCATGATTCCCCTCTCCTTAAGGCCTTATGGATATCCAATATTTTGCATATCCATCCTAGAAGATAGATATTTCTCTCCTAGGTCTTTAGAGATGCGATCTCTACCTTGTAGTAGGGTGCCCTCATAGTTCTCCCTTACTCAAAGTGTAGTTGGGTTCCCTAATAGCAATTCTCCCTTAACTACCATGCCAATAGCGTGCCCTTGGTGGTTCTCCCTCAACTACTTCTCAAATAGGGTGCCCTTAGTAGTTTTACCTCAATTATAGTGAAGTAGGGTGCCCTTATAGTGGTTCTCCCTTATCTACCACTACAATGGGGTGCCCTTTATGATTCTCCCTTAATTTTAGCCTTGGTTATTTCTGCAATAGCTTTCCCTATCGGTTCTCCCTTAACATGCTACTACAACAGGGTTCCTGGTGATTCTCCCTTAATTGCATCCCCTTCCCCTTATTTAAATTATATCATAAATGTCTATTAATAATACTAAAAAATGAAGTACATAAATATATTATTTACTATTTTTATATTATCAATTAAAATAAACCTCTAGATTTGTATCATGGGTATGGTTGAACCTCCTTTAAGCTCCAGTATCTTCCTATTCCTTCATTCTTTGATTGGATGTTACTGAGACTCCCTTGATCATATTTTTCTTTCTTATGTGGAGTTTCTTTCCTTTCTATTTTAAGCTTTTCTTATAATCTATGGAGTTCACTCTTCTTTTCACACTTATTTCCTTGTTCCCAAGGGCTTCTGCATCTGAAATATAAACCTTTCTTTAACATGTCATATTTTGGTTTGAGGGCTTCCTTGCCTTGGCATTTGTGGTCCCTACTCCATTATATTTTGTAGAAATAACATTAATTTTCTCTATTGTCTATTCTTAAATCTTCATCCTTATGTTCTTTCCTAGGTGGAAAATTCTTAGGTCTTTCTTTAGAATAATTTGATTCAACCTTCTTATCTTTTATATTGCTTCCGTCAAGGTTTGTGGTTCAAGGGGGTTCACTATACTTTTAATTGAGTCCCTAAGTCCTTCCATGAACAGATAGGTGAGTCTTATTTGAGATAAATCGAGAACCATGACAGAGAGATTTTGAAATTCATTAGCGAATTCCTCCATTATTACATGTTGCTTAAGTTATGTAAGTTCCTTAAAATACCAATCTAGATCTTGTCGATCAAACTTGTTGATGAGTTTGTGAGAGAATTCTTGGTAAGAGGTTATATTTTTATGGCCCAAGGAGAGAAGCCCATTATGCCACTGTTCATGTGCTATCCCTTCTAAATAAGGTATAGAAAATTGAAGCGCATCCGTTTTGATCATTGGACTAAGGGTGAAGTAGGTATTTAATTTTTTCAACCAAGCCCGAGCTGAAACTTTATTTGACCCATCAAATTTTGGAAGTATCATCTTATTTACCTTGTGTTTGAGATCCTTATTTACATGTCTTTTTTTACTCTTAGGTGCTTCATGTTTTTGTCCTTCACAAAATTTTACAAATGTTATGAGCTCCCTTATCTCTGGTTCAAGACATGCATAAGCTCTAGCATTATCTACTATGCTATTTGTGGACTGATCTTCTTCATCCCTTGGTCTTTCTTCCCTTGGTAAGAAGGGTTGTTTGGGAACTCTAGAGGTGGACAACTCATTATTTTTGAAATGGCTAAAACTTACATCTTTTCCATTAGTAGAGTTATTCTTGAGGTCGTTTATTGAATTTCCTATACTTTGAAGTGCTTGGAGGATTGCTTGATCAAACTTTTCCACTCTTTCATTTTAGCTCATAAGAGTCTGATTAGTTTTACAAATAAAATTTCTCAGTTCATTATCTATTTCATTCACGGTGGTCTTCTTGACTTTCCTTTGATAAATTTGCATAGACTATTAATCATATAATGATAGAATAATGCTCTCCTAGCATTGTAATGTCCCTTGTCAGATTTCTTCATAATATTGACACAATTTCCTTATCGCCTCTATTTTCAAGACTCCTTCCTCTTAAGATCCTTACTCTCAATAGTTATCCTAATTCTACATACAAGTGTTTGGTCACAAATACTTGTATAAAATTTTTTTAATGGGTATGGTATGTATATGGATTGTAATTATAATGAATTACTGATATATAAGACTAATTTAAAATATATTTATATGTGTTGAACATACTATAATTTTTGGGGGTTTCTAGTTTACAAAATGGATTTATTTTTATAATCCTATCTCTATGGTCCGTGAATATGCAACATGAAAAAGGTTATCTTAATATCAATATATTAATCAAAATATTGCTCAACAAATATATAAATGATGTACTATGATATGGAATTTAATGTGCTCATCAATGAATTGACCTCTTATTGATATAAAAAAGTAATAATAACATTCATTCATCTTCTTCCTAATTTTGTTTTTTATAATTTTGATTCTCCCTTCAATTTCCTTCCAAATAATAGGAAGATTGTATGCTCTTTGACCTATGGGGATCTATGGGGTTCTTAGTTTGTATGATTAATAAAAACAAGTCTTTGATAATCTCTATTTCCTTTGATCTCCATTGCAAATAACCTCACTTTTAACATTTATGCTACACTAATTTGTTTGTTGAAAGATTTAATATTCCTCTAGGAATGATATATATATATATATATATATA
>MU224448.1:335758-347364 GCA_018584345.1 Thuja plicata
TATATAATTTGAATTAATAAATCCCTTTCATATTGATCTGAGGCTAATCAGCGTTCCTTATATATCTTCCCTCACTGAAGATGATTTGTTAAGAGAGATGTCTTTGCTTAATTTGCATCTCCGCATAACACATCATTTCTTTAGTAATGATTAATTTAATCTCTTAGTCAATTTTATTGACATAGATATATGAGCGGTAATAATATTTGTCTCACTGTTGTGTCTCTATATAAGACTAAGATAATTCTATGATGCGGATTTCATTAGAAGCCTTGGTTGAAGATATTATATTGATTTCTTCTTTTGCTATCTGCCCATTTTAGATTACTAACACAATTTTTATATGTAACCATTAGTGGTCTTGAATCATCAATCGTAGTCATTCTTATCAATGTTGAGGCTACATAATATGGATTTACAATTTGTCTTTCTTGATTTTTGATTGGATAGTCTAAATGAAGAAGGATATTGTTTGTTAATTATATTAATATTTGGTATTTATATTTATGTTAAATGTTTGGCTCTTAATGTTTGGGATATATTATAATATATTTAAGATATATAATAATGTATCCAATAAATATATACTATATAAAATATTTAAATTATGAATATATATAATTTAATATTTATATAATAATATAGGATAAGACCAAATATTTATATTAGAGGTGATAAAAATGGGCTTTGGAACTTGATGTACATGGCCACCCTGGTGTGACAATAGTTAATGTTAGATCCTCGCATTGTCCCCTTCATTTATCCTCTCTTGGTCAAGATATGGGCTCTCATTCTCTAGGCGATGATATAGAAGATAGGGTCAAGACCTTAATGCAAGCGTTGAGGGAGGAGATTTTTATCCTACCAGAAGAGAAGTCCTTTCTTGAAGGTCTTGACCCTGTCTTCTGCATTTTTTTTGACCTTGGTGACCAATCCTATAGTTTCCCAATTTCCTTCTTAGGGGTCTTAATTCCTATTTCCTTTGGGGAAGGGAAGGTCACATGAGGCATGAATGCATATTATTTAACAATATGAAGAAATCTCTTGTACCTATTGCAAGCAAGAAGAAGGACCCTACACCCTCTGCTGGAAAGGTGGATGATAATCTCACCCCCACCCTAAGACCCTCCAAAATTTGGAGGTTGAACTCCCTGTCTCCTCAGATGGAATCAAACCCTCTCTTGATGCTTTTAGAACTACATTCAATAAATATTCTTGTTGTATCCCTCCTATTGAAACTAATCTAGAAGATTTATACAACATCCCTTAGATTGAGGACATTGCCTTTGAGTTGAATCCACAGAGTTCCAAACTCAAACACAGGACTCTAGATTCTCAACAAATATTCCTTAACAAGATCAAGAAGATCTTAGGCCACAAGTGCAGAGGAAATATTCCTCCCAAGTCAAAGTCTCATATGTTTTGAGCTAGCCAAGTCCTCCCTGATACAAGACTCTTGTTTAGATAATGCGGATGGGGGTGAAAAGCATATTGGGACATCCCCAAATGATAAACCATATGGTGGGATGGAAGCTACTAGAGAAGCATGTGACAAAGAAGACAAGTTAAACAATGTTTCAATCACGGTGATTCCAACCCCCACATGCCACCCAAACACCTACAAAGGGATTATTTATCCTCATGAGAAGGAAAGCACTGCAGTGTTGATTGCACTTCACCTATGGAGATTATGAAGGAAGAAAGCTCAAAAGAGGGTGAGATAAGGGAGTCTGAGATGGCCATTATTGTATTTGAAGACAATGTTCAAAGCAGTTTTTCATTCAATGCCAAGAAGAAGTGCAAGAAACCCTTAGCCGAAAAGGTCGACTTGGTTAGGATTCTGATGGGGGATAAACCACAGGATGAGGGAGAGGAGCCCAAGATCATAAGGAAGAGGGGCAGAACTCCCATCAATGTATCCAATATAAAACCATTAAAGATTCAAAAAAGGAAACTACCTAACTATTTTAAGAGTTTCCAAGCTCCTATGGATGCTGACTCCTAAAAATAGTGCATGGATATCAGATGTGCATCTTGGAATGTGAGGAGATTGGAGTACCCAGAAAATAAGTATGTAGTTCAAAGGTTCATTAAAATGTAGAATGGTTTTGATTTCCTTCTCCTACAAGAAATTAAGGTAGTAGGGTTCAACTTAGAGGTTGCCCTGAAATGCATTTAGCAAGATACCAAAAGTTTCCATACCAACCACCCAAAAGGCAAAGGGGATGCACTGTTCTTATTAACCCCAGATAGAATAATATAGTTACAGATTGGGGATTCTCTCTATGTAACAATATTTTTTTGGTTACCCTTAAGCACAATGATACTGAGTTTGGCATATGCTCAGTTTATGCACGGAATGTTAGGAATAATAATCCACCAACACAATTAAGAGGATGGGTGAATCATTTGTGAGAAATATTATTAAACATTAAACTTTACAAACTAAATTTCCATCCAAATGATAACACATTAAATTTATTCACAATAGCACAATTCTTTATTGTTAAGAGAACATTGTTAAAGGTTATACCCCAGTGGGAATTAGCACCCAAAAATAATGTATTGAGAGTATAGTATCCATGTTAAAAGATTTAGCCCTATTAGAATCTTATTACAACATTACAATACACAACCCTTGTCAAAGAAAAGACCCTGATAGGAGTCAAGAACAATGGTGGTCTCACTGCCCAGTCACACTCCCTAAAGAAAGTTAATGCCACCCTTGAGGACTTACAGTCCAAAACACAAGTGTATATAAAAAATATAAAATATAGTGAAGTACAATAAACATATCCTCTGCTCTACATCCAATAGAAAATCAAGCTTGCAACTTCTACACTTCTCTATCTCTTCATACATACACACACTTCTTTTCAAAAGAAAAGATCTCACATATATACCCTATTACAATAATTGATTAGGTCAGCCAATTAAGCTTTCCCAATATACAAATAATTATTTAACCCCTTACTAAGATACATATGGTACCTAAAACAAGTATACATAAATTATAATACATCAGGTCTGTAATGCATGCTCGTAATCCACAATACACACTATATCTCTGAAGTCGGCCCCAATTAGGTCTCCTCAAGAATACATGCCATAGGTGACATCATCAATAATCATACGACTTGTGACTCATAAAAAAATTCTTGAACATTTCTTCTATCATCCCTGAAGCTCACATAACCTAAATCATCATAGGTTGTAAGATATACTCAAAACACATAGACTTTCTCTGGCAATCATCACTATCACAGTCCAGAAACTAGTCTTCACAAAACATCTGTAACTCATCCAATATGAAATATTAAGCCAAGAGACCTTAGAAATAATATCATCATACATCCTTCTACATATCCACATCTTTTCTCATTTTGATTCACCCATATAGTATTCGTACACTTCTGTCATTCATCATAACTAATCTGTACTTCCTCCATAGAAACATATGTTGACATTAGTGAAAGAAAATGAATTCCAACAACATCAGTAGTAGCCAATTCCAACATCATCCAACAATATCCCCCTTTGGCATTGATGACAACATATGGGAAAATCCATCAACCCAAGAGTGCTCTCTCTCAATACAATCTTCTCAATATCCTCAACATAATTCTCCCTAAAACAATAGGGATTTTCACATAGAATCTCTCCCTGTTTAACAACAATGGAAAAGGGTGCCATAACTCTTCATCAATCTTCAGCAAGGTGTAGCTTTTTCAAATCTTCATGCTTGTAACAACCAGGAGAAAAATCAGCCAAATATGCTATGTAGTGCTCTTGTGATCACTTTTGCTCAGGAGTAGATCCATACATCAAGTTCAAAAAATAATATAGCTCTGAAAGCCACTGGACTGATGCATTCATGCATCAATTAATTACCATAGGGAGGGGCTCTCACCCCAAGCATTCTTTTGAGATACTCAAAAGAATCATTTTGCAAAGGTTTTATAAATATATCTATGATTTGTTCCTTTGTACTAACATACTCCAATCTGATCTCTTTATCAGCTACCTTGTCTCTTAAGAAATGATACATAATAGAAATATGTTTAGTCTTTGAATGCATTACAATATTATTTGACATATTCAGTGTGCTAGTGTTATCAGAATGGATAACCACTAGATCTTCAAAAATTATTCCAATGTCCTTCAGCATTTGTTTCATTCAAAAGACTTGTGTGAAATTTATAGCAGCAACAACATACTCAAATTCAATAGTAGAGTGAGCTATACAATCCTTCTTCTTACTTAACCATGAAACCAACCTTTTTCCAAGAAAAAATGCTCCTCCACTTGTACTATTTCTATCATCCACTCTACCTACCCAATCAACATCAGTATAAGAATGTAAAATAAAGTCATCAGATTTTTCAAACCATAATCCATACTTTATTGTCCCTTTCAAGTATCTGAAAAATTATTTTCATAGCAACAAGGTGTGTCTCTTTAGGATATGCTTGATATCTTGCCACAATTCCAACTACATTGGGAATATCTGGTCTAATTTGAGTTAGATATTGTAGACCTCCAATCATTGATCTATACTTTGTCTGAAAAAACACTCTAATTTTCATCATGATTAGTAAGTTTATAACTAGTCAATATACGTTTCCCAATAGGTTTCCAATCTTCCATTCCAAATTTCTTCAACATTTCCTTAAGATACTGGGTCTAAGATATATAAAAATGCCATTCTTTTTCTGATTAATTTGTAAACCAAGGAAAAATTTCATCTCACCAGTCATTGACATTTCAAATTCATTTTCCATATCTTTAGAGGACCTTTTACTCATTTCATCATTACCTCCAAAAATGATATCATCAACAAAAACTTCAATGATTAGAATTTAATCTTTTCCAGTTCTTAAGTATAAATTATTTTCTGCATTACATATTATGAAACCAAGATGAAGTAGATACATGTCTAGTCTTTCGTACCATGCTCTCGGTGGTTGTTTCAATCCATACAATTCTTTCTTTAGTTTACAAACCATGTTTTCATCATCTATCAAAGGAAAACCATCAGATTTCTCAATGTATACCTCTTCCTCCAAATCTCCATTCAAAAATGTAGATTTCACATCCATCTTCTATACCTTAAAGTTTTTATGTGCAGCATAAGAAAGAAATAATCTCACTGCTTCCATCCTAGAAATACGATAAAATGTCTCTTCAAAGTCTATGTCTTCTTATTGCAAGTAGCCTTTACAAACCAGTCTAGCCTTATTTCTTACCAATGTTCCTTCCTCATCCATTTTTTTTATGAAAACCCATTTAGTTCCTATCACATTCTTGTTTTTAGGCCTTGGAACCAATTCCCAAGTGTTTTTTTCTTTATCTGTTCTAATTCTTCCTACATAGCTTTAGTCCAAGATTCATCTCTACATGCTTCATCAATAGATTTCAGTTCAACTTGAGAAATCAAACAAATTTCATCTCTTACTTTTGATCTTGTCATAATTTCTCTATTTGAATCACCAATGATTTGATCTTCAGGATGTTTCTTCTTAACATACCTTGTAATCTTAGGATTTTTAGTAAGCTCATTTGATTCATCTTAGATCTCATTATCAAGCTCCAAAGGTTCTTTAGGATTAGCACTGACCTCCTTAATCTCTGCAATCTAACCACAGTCATACATTCTCTCTTGAATCTGAAACATTTCATCTATCCTCACATTAGCACTTTCAATCAACTTCCTCAATCTCAAATTAAAAAATTTATAGGCTTTTCTCTTAGTATAATAACCAAGGAAGATACCTTCATCACTTATAGCATTAAACTTCCCCATCTCATCATCTTTTTTGATATAGCATTTAATTCCAAATATTCTAAAATATTTTATAGTAGGACTATGATTAAAAAATAATTCATAAGGAGTCTTAGTTTTACCTTCTCTTATCTGAATTATGTTCAAGGTGTACACAATAGTACCAATAGTTTCTCTCCAATGAACATGTCATACATTTCCTTCTTGTAGCATAGTTCTGGCAGCATCTAATATTGTTCTATTCCTTCACTCTGCTATCCCATTTTGTTGTGGTGTCATAGGAGCAGATGTATGTCTATATATTTCATGCTCTTCACAGTAGGTATTAAACAATTTTGAAGTAAACTCACCAACTGTATCTGATCTTAAACATTTTAGCTTCAAGCATGATACATTCTCAACTTTTCCTTTGAATATCTTGAATTTGTCAAATGCCTCATATTTCTCTCTCAAGTTTGTAACCCACATCATCCTAGATAAGTCATCAACAAAAATTATAAAATACATATCATCATAGTAAGATCTTTTTCTTGTAGGATCACACAGATCTGTATGTACCAGATCCAACTTCCCTTTCACAGAGTAATATTTTCCTTTAAAATAGCTTCTAGTCTGCTTCTCCATAACACACTCTCTATACATAGTGTTAGATGGTTTCACGATCTTTGGTAGATCTCTTACAACATTAGTCATACTTTCCTTCACAATATTATCAAATCTAACACAGAAAAATCTTCTATGCCATAAACAACTATCATCAACCTTCACAATAAAACAAGAAGCCTCAGATATATTCAATTCAAATACATTACCTCTAGATTTAGTACCAGATGTGATCATGTCTCCTATCTTACTTCTGATAGAACATTTCCCATCAATGAATTTCAATGGATAACCCTTGTCCACTAGTTGTCCAACGCTCAAAAAATTATGCTTAAGTACATCAACATGCAATACATTATCAATATTAGTTTTTCCATCCCAAGAAATAGATCGAACTCCAATGATAAGCTTAGGAGTATTGTCACCAAATCATCCAACACCACCATTATATTTTTTCAGACTAAAAAACTTATTTTTATCTTCACTCATATGATGTGAACAACCACTGTCTATAACCCATTCAGATTTCTTTTCAACACAAGATACTAAGGCTCTTTCTTCATTTATAGGTTCATCATCCTTAATAGCAATAAATCCAATCTCATCATAGTCAAAAACTTCATCATTAAAAACACCTTCACTATCATAATAACATTCATTGTCTTTTGAATACTTAGATGTATACAACTTATGTTTATGCTTTGGAACCCTTGTAGGATATCTAGATGCAAAATGACCTATCTTGTTGCATGAAAAACATTTCAAAGGTATCTTTTCTTAAAATTTACCCTTACCTCTCTTTTCTCTTCTAGCGATTAGGGCCATAACTTCATCTAGTTTTCTTACTTCTTCCCGTATATGTTCCCATTCATCAACATATTCTCCAAGTTCTTCTCTCAAGTCACTGTTGCTAGTGCTCGCAATTCTTTATAAGATCTTTTTGTTTCTATGCACAGTTTCCTTGAATGTTGAGTCAAATTTAGGTAGAGAATCTCCTAGTTAGGTAGTTAGTTTCCTAGTCAACATCTCTCTATTGAAGTTCAGTGTCAAAGGTGTAATATCTTCTATATCTTATAATTTGGTTCTATATACATGCGTAAGGGATCTGAGAATATTTACAATCACTTCTTCCTCAATGTAAGTACCTCCAGAGTTCCTAATGCCAATAACAAATTCAATAATTCTCTGTGAATATGCTCTAATGTTCTCATCATATCTCATTTTTAATGTTTCCATCTTTTCCTTCCAGTTCTATAACTTCACCTTCTTTGTAAACTTATCTCATTCATATAGTGCTTTCAATCTTGTCCAAATTTCATGTGCAAAATCTAAATCTTTTACCTCTGTGAATTCCCCTTCAGAAAGTGCATTGATCAATGCTTCCCTTGTGACCATGTTACATGAAAATAAATATTTTAATCTTCAGTAGATTTATCCAACTCATCCTCATCTTTCATACATTCCTTTCTTTTAGTAATCATCTATTAGTCAATTCCCAAACGTGGAAAATGTGTTCTCATCATGTTCTCCCAACTGTCAAAGTTTTCAAGATCAAGCTTCAGACTATCCTTCCTATAGTAAGTCATCTTCAGGATCACCTCAAGATTTTAAGATTTCTCTCTAAGGACTAGTAGCTTTGATACCAATTGTTAGGAATAACAATCTACCAACACAATTTAGGGGGAGGGGGGGTGAATCAGTTGTGAGATAGATTATTAAACAATAAACTTTCAAAACAAAACTTTCATCCAAATGATAACACACTAAATTCCAGCACAATAACACAATCATTTATTATCGAGGAAACCATGTTAAAGGTAAAACCCCTATGGGAATTAGCACCCAAAAATTATTTACTGAGAGTATAGTATCCCCTTTAAAATATTTATCCCTATTAGGAGCTTATTACAACATTAAAGAACACATTCCTTGTTAAAGGACAAACCTTGTTAGGAGTCAAGAACAATGTTAGGCTCACTTCCTAGGCACACTTCCTAAAGAAGGTAAATTCTGACCTCAAGGACTTACAGTGCGAAACACAAGTGTATATAGAAAATATACAATCCATTGAACTGTCTAATAGCAGCTACCTTTGCTTGGTCAGTTCCAATCAAGAACAAAAAACTTATCCTCTGCTCTACATCTAGCAGACAATCAAGCTCGTAGCTTCCACACTTCTTTGTCTCTTCATACATACACACACTTCTTTTCAAAAGAAAAGATCTCACATATATACCCTATTACAATAATTGATTAGGTCAATCAATTAAGCTTTCCCAATATACAAAATAATAATCAACCCCTTGCTAAGATGCAAACGGTACCTAAAAAAAGTATACATCAATTACAATACGTCAGATCTATAATACACACTTGCAATCTACAATAAATGCTACATCTCTAAAGTCAACCCCAATTAGGTCTCCTCTAGAATACACACCACAACTAATGTCATCAAAAATCATATGAATTGCGACCCATAAAACAAATTCATGAACATGTCTTCTGTCATCCCTTAAGATTGCATAACCTGAATCATCATCACCTATAAGATATGCTCAAAACATAGAGAATCGCTATGTCAATCATCACTATCACAACCCAGAAACCATTCTTCACCAAAACATCTGTAACTCATCCAATATGCAATATTAAGCCCAGTGACCTTAGAAATAAGATCATCATACATTCTTCTACATACCCCCATCTTTTCTCATTCTGATTCATCTGTACAATATCTATACACTTGTGTTAGTTATCATAACCAATCTATACTTCCTCCACAGAAACATATGTTGACATAAGTGACAAAACATGAATTCCAACAACATTAGTAGTAGCCAATTCAAACATCTTCCAACATGGACTGAACACTTTGATATGATTAAGGTCTGGGATTGGATGTGTGACATGAAGTATATACCTTGGATTGTTGTTGGAGACTTCAACATGGTGGAATCCCCATAGGATAAAGGATGAGGATCTAAGATGGAGTGGAAAGGTAGTGAGAAACACTTTGGGTCCAAGATGATTAGTAAAATTAAATTATTTCATCCCCTTGCTATATAGAAGAGATAATTCAAAGGGATATGACATAGTTGGTCTAATTTACAAAAAGGAAATAGAAGAATATTTTGTAGGTTGGAAAGATTTTATGTTAGTAAAGACCATTTTAGTTTCAAAAAAGATGCCAACGGGGTAAGTGTTAATGTGTTCCCATATTATCTATCAGACCACAACCCTATAGTTTTCTCAATCTTCCAATTGGGAAGCACCCCAGACCCCAACAAGGGAAACAACACATTTTCTCTTAACACTACACTTATAAGGAATGAGGACATCAAGGCAGAAACCCTTATGATTAGATGCTTCAACCATGAGATTGAAAATCATCATTTAGTGCCATAAAGAGATGGATTCAATGCATATATAGTTGGAAAAAAACATTCCAGGTGGTTGGTAAGAAGAGAGCTAAGGAAACGAGGGAAGAAACATAACTACACTTGAGATTGTGCCAAGCACATAAAACCATTCAATTAGACCCAACTAATGAGTAATCCCTGGATAATCGAGTTTGATCCATAGACTATTTGAGGAAATTGCAGCAACACAAGCTCAATGGTGCAAAAATCACAGCTAGAGTTAAGTGGATCAAATATGGAGACAAATGGTCAAGGTTCTTCTTATAGATGCTTAAGAGTAAAGAAGCCAAGATCAAAATTGACTGCATATGTCAAGATGGAAGTAATCTTAGCTCCCAAGAGGATATCCTACAGGATTTACTAGGATTCTACTCAAATCTCTTTACCTTGGAAGATACAAACTCAGGTATGGAGGAGGTCAGGAACAAGATAAAAAATATTATCCCCTCTCAACTCAATGAGGAATATGCTCTAGCTTTAAGCATGTCGGTATCTAGTGCAGTGCACCCATGACAATCATTGATTTGATGATTTATGTTATAATAACTGGATAGATCCTAGAGATCATCCTATTTTTATTTTGGATCCACTTGTGTGGTCAAGGATCTCTAAGGAACTCTTATAAACTTTGAGATGCCTTAGTCCAATAGGTTCATTAGTTTTAGCATTAAGTGTTTTTAGGTGTGGTTGATGCTCTAGATGAGTCTTGGAATTTTTTTTAGTCTATTCATGTCATTTTGATCTTTTTTTGTCAAGTTGATAGGTTAGAATCCAAATCAAAATTCTTCGAGTTGCAAAAAGACAAAAGTTGAAAAATATTGCTCAAGCAACTTACAAATGTTTCTCAAGAGTTACAAGATGGAATACCAATAGTAACAAAGGGATTTGAATGGATTTGAATTCACTTATGAATTGGATTTAAGTTTTTACTTCAAACCCAAGTGTTAAGAAGTTCTGCTTTGGTGTTTTGATGCAAAACGAGTGGAAGATGGAGAGTTTTTATGAGCTTTATTGATAGGTATGATCATGTCTTGTATTTTAATTACAAGAAAAGTTTATATTTTGAAGATAATTTGTATTAACTTAAAATTTCAATTGATTTATGATTCATTATTTTAGAGTAGAAGTGTTTTTGAGTTCATTTTCTAGAACCAGTTCAGGAAGAGGCTTAATAGGAGTATGTGTCACAAATGATGTCCTAACTTTCATTTGAATGGTGAAATTCCTCACTCTTCTAGAAAATGCAAGTTAGGAGGATGTATTCATGGATTCCTAAATCTCATAGTGTGGCTTGAAGGGAAGGACATTCATGCATCAAGCCCTAGGCTGAATATCTCAGTGTATTCAGCCAAGAATGAATGTAATAATGTTAATATTTTGAATAATTGAGTTTTTGGAGTGAACTGAAGGTGGATTTGAGTTTTTTGGAGTTAGTTTAGAAGATTTAAAACCCTGCACTGATCCTGTAACCACCTAATTTCGGTCTGTCGCAACTATAGACCCTATTTGCCCTAAGTGTGATCATACCCTCGCTTTATGTCCAAACGACCCTGTTACTGTTTGGCATAATTCTTCTAATCAATTTAATGTCCTTGGTGATTTTTATCACTAATTTATATTATCTACTATAGCCACACAATTTAAATCAATATCGACCAATCAGATCAAATCGAAATCAAACATGGCTATAGTATTTAATATAATGGAATTAAATAAATCTCTAAATCAAAGTATCACTTGAAATCCAACCCATTCCCCTAGCCTATTAATTTAATTAAAATGGCTATAGTCCCTTAATT
>MU224448.1:347652-359359 GCA_018584345.1 Thuja plicata
TTGAATTAAATCCTTCATACATAGGTTGTATTGGTCACTGTTTCATCAACATATTCTGAGGGCTGATATGTTGGTGGTCATACTCTTCCTACGTTAGAAGGCAATAGATCAGTTTTAGAGGGTTTTATGTGTTTTCATGTTTTCACTAACCCTAGGTTGCTAAAGTAATGATCTATTGAAGTGTTTGTGTCAATCTAACAGGTACCCATTATCACACTCACAGATCCCATGCACCCATTTCCTAGCACTTGCTTTGATTTCCAAACCTAGTCTTGCCAATTAGGTCTATGAGCTTTGTAAGAGTTAGGTGTTGTAGGAGTGGAGTTTGGGGAATATCATAACTTTGAAAAGGGTGTTTGAATCTACCCTTAGTTTTCTTAGGTGTGATGAGGAAGAAAATATATGTCCTAAAAACCACCTAGATAGAACTACAAGGAATTCTAGGGCAGTCATGGTTTTCCATATTGTGGAAGTTGCTAGATCAGTCTAAGGGTTGATTCCCTATCCCTACAACATAATTAAGTTGTCCCAATCATTAGTTCAGCTATGTGAAGCCAGTGGTGAATTTTTCCATATTTTGGCTTAGGATAGGGCTAGTGTCCCTATAGCACGATATTGTAGGATATTGGTTGGAGCATCGCTCACCTTGCTAGAGTTGCAAAAGAATTCAATCACCTTGGATTGGTAGAAGATATTGTTTCTAAAAGTGGTACAAGAGCAAACCTAAGCTAACCTCCATAGTTAGGATGTTTTGTCTTGTACTTGACATTTTCCAAGTCAAGATAGTTTGTTTACTTTGAACCTTATAAGGTCATTGCAACGTGGGCTAGGTGAGTTGGTCATTAGGACTAAGGTCACCAAATTAGCCATTGTTAGTAGTTTTTAAAATTCTTAGCATTAGGAGATTGAGTTAGAGTCTTGAATGTGTCTTAAACACATAAATGATGTCATAGAGATGCCATAAGGTCATGAATGATCTAGGATCCTTAAAATGAAGAGGTTAGAGGTCCTAAAACTTAGGAACTTTGCATAATGGCAAATATGCCAAAAGTTGCTAAAAAGTTGCTATGACAACATTTGCAATAATTGCAAATGTTGCATGAAACTCGGTTGCATAGGATTCCCTTGAAGCTAGGAGTGGGGAATCAACCAATAGGCCCTAAAAACATGGAAGATGGAATCTAATGGAAAAATAGACTCAAATCTCGAAGTTAGTCTTCCATTGTAACAAGTTTTGCATATTGAATATAGCTCTGCAACACTGTATTTAGGAAATGTGAGCATTTTGATGTGACAGTCATGTGAAATGGATTGAGAGACTAAATATAGTGATTTTTTAGTGTTCTTTGGACTTTTCTAAGACTTTTTCATTTGATATGAAATTTGATTAGAGTAGGATTGGTCTGTTGAATAAATTGTTTTGTGTTTAGTGTGCTCACTGGTCCTGTCCTGACCAGACAGTCAATTCATGGCTCCCCCATGAAATATAGCCATGGGAAACACCTAAGGATGGATGGATATGTTAGGAGAGTCACTAGTGTATATATTTTTAGGATTAGGAGTCTTAGGAAGATGGAAAGCTATTTTTACTACTAAGCCCTAGGCGAGCAGACAATGCCTGGTTAGAGGTTTTGTGTTGAAGGAAGGCAGATTTATTGCAGGGTAGAGAAGTATTGTACGGGCCAAGTAAAGTTCCAATTAGGGTATGGTAATATATTGAAATACTATGAGGATTGATTTCATACCAATCCATTTGACCAAGTTTTGAGCAAGTTTTAAACTGTGTTGCAGACAGTCCTAGAAATTAGGCCTATTAGCCCTATTGGACCTAGATTGTAGGAACCCTATATACGGATGACCTAGGGGATTAAAAATTGAAAAATCTCTTGTAAAATGATAATTGGTATTTGAATGTGGGATTGGTTTTTCAAGTTCTTTTGGAAATTTTTGAAAGAAATAGGAAAAGGTCACTGAAAAAGGCTACAAGGAAATAAGCCCAATTAGGCCTCTTGGAGACTAAAGTTTGAACTCGACTAAAAAGGGTTAAGAGATCCATCAAAATGGAGTCAAATGGGAACATATGTATATTTCCAACATACTTAGCACCCCTGCAATGATTCATGAATGCTAGAGTGAAGTGGGCATTTGGATCCTTCTAAGTGTAGAAGAAGAATTGAACTAACTAAAAGGTGTTAGTCTTTCAAGGTGAAGCACAAAGATTAGAACTCTTACAGAAGAGTTGGAATTGGACTTAGTTAATCATCTAAGACAATTAGGACCTAGAGGAGGTTAGGTTACTAGAAGAGACAAGCTAGGTCTCTTGGGTGAAGTGCTAGAAAGCCTTGGAACACATACACCATATTGGTATCAAAGCCAGGTTAAGATCAGGCTTGTGGTGGCTATTTTAGCCTACTTAATCAGTTGGAGAAAATACACCAGTGGGATCAGTGGTAGGTAGAACCATGGTGACAAATTTCAAACTAGAAAAGAAGGTGGAAGACCAAGAAGAAGATAATAGACTTCTTTGAGACAGATTGGCTCAACCTGAACAAAAAGTTGATGATGTGGACATGAAGGCAGATGACGTACTAGACAAGGTTGATGGGAAGGGAAAGAGAATTTCCATAGAAGATGAAGTCCCTAAAGTAGACCCTGTCAGTGACCAAGAACCATTCTTGAAGGCTCTGAAAGCCATGAATGGTAAAGCTTTGGAGGGAGTTCCATTTTTTAGTAGAAAAATGGAGTTAGAAGTAGCTCTTGATTAGATAGAGGGCTTAGAAAATCATTTTGAGTGTGATGGAATCATAGAAGCTCAAAAAGTGAAGGTTGCCAAAGCAAGATTGAGAGGATCATCTCTCACATGGTGGAAGTTCATCTAGGATGAAAGAGAAAAAGAAGGAAAGAAGCCTATTGCTTCATGGAGAATGGTGGTAGCAAATGTAAGGGAGACATACATTCCAAAGGATTATGAAATCCAACTTCATAAGAGAAGACAAGGTCTAAAATAGAAGGACATAGATGTCAATTCTTATACTCAAGAATTCCAAATACTTTGTATGAGGTCAAGGGTAACAGAAGATGAGAAGGTGAAAGTAGAAAGGTATCTTAATGGCCTCAAATGGACCATTCAAGATGAGATGAGTCTCTTGACTCCTGATACAATACATAATTATCATCAAATAGCCATTAAGGTGAGGGATAAGATGAAAAAGAAACAAGACTCCAACACTTCAAGAGGAAGAGGTAGAGGGAGAGACACCAGAGGACAAAGGAGTAACTATGGTGGAAGGAGTTCAGAATCAAGAACTCAAGGAGAAGTAAAATACAGTGAGAAGCAAGAAGGAAGTTCTAGTAGAGGTGGTAGAGGAAGGAGCTCTAATTTTAGAGGAATAAGTGGTGGACAAGGAAGAGGAAATTACTTTGCTAATATGAAATGTTATCATTGCAATCAAACGAGGCACCCTGCCTATAGGTTTCTAGAGAAGGGTAGTACTTCTCAAGGAGGTAAAAAGAAAAATAATTTAGTTCATGAAGAGGAAAATACAACTGAGAGACACCTTGAGGTACCACTAAGTTTAGAAGAAGGTGAGAACCTCATGATGAGGAGAACATTGATCAAGGAGCCGGTTAGAGAAGAGTCAAGACAAAGGAGGTCCTTGTTTAGAATAAAATGAAATATGATGAACAAGGTATGTAGATTCATCATTGAATCTGGATCTACTAACAACATTATGTCAGAAGAGGTTGTCAGCAAGCTGAGCATGAAAAGGATACCTCACACCAATCCTTACAAGGTCAGATGGCTCAATAAGGGACATCATGTCTTATTAAATGAGAAAGCTTGGGTGGAGTTCTCTATAGGGAGATATAAGGAAAAGGTCTTATGTGATGTGCTTCCTATGGATGCACATCACTTTCTCCTAGGTAGGCCATGGAAATTTTACTACCAAGCTGCCCATGATGGAGTGAAGAAATCCTATGTTTTCAAGAAAGACAATGTGACTTTCAGAATATAGTCATTACTAGAAGATGCAGAGGTGAAGACAGGAGGTCCTAATGTTCTTATGGTGGGTGAAAAGGAGTTTTTAGAGACCCTAGATGAAGGATAAGGGATTAGCTTTGCACTAGTGTTGAATCCTAAAGAATTTGCAGACCAAAGAGTGAAGAGGATAGAGATGCCAAAGGAATTTCAAGAAATGTTACAGAAGTATGAAGGTATAGTAAGTGATGGATAGCCATCAACATTGCCCCCCAAAAGAGCCATAAGTCATAGGATAAACTTGATACCAGGAGTTACCCTACCAAATAGAGAAGCCTACAAGATGACCCCTCAAAAAAATGAGGAAATAGCTAGGCAAGTTCAAGAGTTGTTAGAACAAGGCCTCATTAAAAAGAGCATTAGCCCTTGTGTCGTACCCACTATCCTAACACTTAAGAAAGGAGGAACTTGGAGCATATGTACTAACTCTAGAGCCATCAATAAGATAACTATTAGGTATAGGTTCCTATCCCTAGGATAAAAGACCTAATGGAATATCTAGGTGGAGCTAGATACTTCACAAAGATAGACTTAAAAAGTGGATACCATCAAATAAGGGTGAATGAAGGGGATGAGTGGAAAACAACCTTCAAAACCAATGAAGGTTTGTATGAATGGATTTTCATGCCATTTGGACTATCTAATGCCCCCTCCACATTCATGAGGCTCATGAATGAAGTCCTCAAAGACTACATTGGAAAATATTTAGTGGTGTACTTAGATGATATACTCATCTTTAGTAAAACAAGAGAAGAAAACCTTGAACACTTGGAATTGGTACTTAAGAAGCTGCATGAGGAGAAGCTCATGATCAACTTGGAGAAATGTGAGTTCATCAAGATAGAGCTAGTGTACCTTGGGTTTTTCCTCTCTCATGGAAATATGAAAATGGACAAGAGAAAAGTGGAAGCCATCATGAATTGGCCTACTCCAAGGACAACAATATAGGTAAGGAGTTTCCATGGCCTTTCTCAATATTATAGGAAGTTTATATGGCATTTTAGTGCTATTTGTACTCCTATGATGGAAACCATAAAAGGAGGAATGAAGACCAAGTTTGTATGGAATGGAAAAGATAACAAGAGCTTTGAGTTTTTGAAGGAAAAGATTGCTACCCAACCTGTCTTGGTGTTGCCAAGCTTTGAGAAGCTATTCACTATTGAGTGTGATGCCACCAATGTAGCTATTGGGACTGTCCTAAGCCAAGAGGGTGGACTAGTGACTTTTCATTCAGAGAAGTTGAGTTAATCTAAGAAGAAGTATTCTTCTTATGACATTGAAATGTATGCATTGGTTTAGGCCTTAAGGAAATAGAGACACTATTTACTTCCCACGGAGTTCATAGTCTATACAGATAATCAAGCTCTATGTTTCTTGAACTCTCAAGAGAAGTTGAGTCACAAGCACATGAAGTGGGTTGAATACCTACAAGAATATACATTTAATACCAAGAACAAGAAGGGATTACTCAACAAGGTGGTAGATGCCTTCAGTAGAAGAGCTCTTACCGTCCAAGAGATTCAGTTGAAGAGCATGGGAATAGATCACTTGAAAGATCTATATGCTGAAGATGAGGAATTTGCAGACATTTACAAGGTATGTGCTGAATAAAAGAACCATTTTCATAGTAAATATGCTGAATACACTTTGCAAAGTGACCTCTAATTCAAAGAAAATTAGTTGTGTCTCCCTAGAGGGTCTATTAGGGAGAATATGATTCAAGAAAAGCACAATGGTGCATTGACTGGTCATTTTGGGATCACTAAGACCCAGGAACTTGTTCAAAGGTTCTATTATTGGCCAAGAATGAACCTTGATGTTAAGAGGTATGTGGAAAGTTGCATTGTATGTCAAAGAGCCAAAGGAACTTCTTAAAATGTTGGCCTTTATCAGCCACTACCTATTCTCACTAGGCCTTGGGAATGCTTGAGAATGGATTTTGTAGTTGGGTTACCCAAGACAAGACAAAGCATGGATAGTGTTTATGTAGTTGTGGATAGGTTTAGTAAAATGGCTCACTTTGTTCCATGCAAGACCACTAATGATTCCAGCCAAATAGTCTCTCTCTTCTTCAATGAGATAGTAAGAATCCATTGGTTACCTATGAGTATTGTGTCTAACAGAGACACCAAGTTTATGAGTCACTTTTGGAAGACTCTTTGGCAAAGATTGGGCACTAATTTATCCTTTGGGTCTGGATACCATCCTCAAAATGATGGTCAGACAGAAGTGGTGAATAAAAGCCTTGGAAATTTACTAAGATTCTTGACCAAATAATATGGATACCAATGGGATCAATTGATTGGGCAGGCTGAGTATGCTTATAATGACACTATCAATAGGTCAACAGGGAAGAGCCCCTTTGAGATAGTATATGGATTACATCCTATAGGAGTCTATGAGTTAAGAGAATTGAAGGATGGAGTGAAGGAAAGTGGATATGTAGATGATTTTTCTTATGCAATGTAGGAGATACACAATACAATGAGAAAAACTTTAACTGGGAATACCATGAAGCATAAGAGTAAAGTTGATGAAAGTAGAAGAACAGTTCAGTTCAATGTGGGTGACTTTGTCAGGGTGCATCTTAAAAAATCAAGACTTCAAAAGGGAGTCCGTCACAAGTTGCAGATGAGAAGGATAGGTCCCTGTCCTATCCTAGCTAAGTATAGTGATAATGCATTCAAAATTCAACTCCCAAAAGACAGCAGAATGCCACCTATTTTTAATATTGTAGACTTAGTCCATTACAAAGGGCCACAAAAAGACATGGATCAGAGTCTCAAGGAAGTGATCAGAGATGTGGAAGATCTCCAATTACCCCCTGCTACAGTCACAGGAGTTGACAGTGTATTGGATACGAGAGTCTACAAACAAACTAGAACTAAAGAATACAAGGAACACTTGACAAAGAAGCATGGTCAAACCAATGTTGATGTAGTATGGGTAAAGGAATCAGAGTTCAAGAAGATGGGGATTGATCCAAGAATCCTCAATCCAAGGATGGATTGAACTTTTTGTTTTGGGGAGGATGGTGCAGGAGCACACCTAGGCTAACCTCCATAGTTAGGATGTTTTGGCTTTTACTTGACATTGGCCAAGTCAAGATAGTTTTTTTGCATTGGACCTTAGGAGGTCATTGCAATGTGGGCTAGGTGAGTTAGTCATTAGGACTAAGGTCACCAAATTATCCATTGTTAGTAGTTTTTAAAATTCTTAGTGTTAGGAGTTTGAGTTTGAGTCTTCAATGTGTCTTAAACACATCAATGATGTCATAGAGATGCCATAAGGTCATGAATGATCTTGGATCCCTGAAATGAAGAGGTTAGAGGTCCTAAAACTTAGGAAGTTGGCATAATGGAGAAGATGCCAAAAGTTGCTAAAAAGTTGCTTTGACAACATTTGTAATAATTGCAAATGTTGCATGCAACTCAGTTACATAGGATTCCCTTGAAGCTAGGAGTGGGGAATTGACCAACAAGCCCTAAAAACATGGAAGATGGAATATAATGGAAAAAGAGACTTGAATCTCGAAGTTAGTCATTCATGATAGCAAGTTTTGCATATTAAATATAGCTCTGAAACATTGTAATCATGAAACATGAGCATTTTTATGTGACAGTCATGTGAAATAGATTGAGAGACTAAATCTAGTGATTGTTTAGTTTTCTTTGGAATATTCTAAGACTTTTTCATTTGATAGTAAATTTGATTAGAGTAGGATTGGTCTGTTGAATAAATTGTTTTGTGTTTAGTGTGCTCACTGGTCCTGTCCTGACCAGTCAGACAACTAATGGAAATCCCATGAAATCTAGCCATGGGTAAAACCTAAGGATGGATGGATATGTTAGGGGAGTTAGTAGTGTATATATTTTTAGGATTAGGATTCTTAGGAGGATGGGGAACTATTTTTACTACTAAGCCCGAGGTGAGTAGACAGTGTTCGGTTAGAGGTTTAGTGTTGAAGGAAGGGAGATTTCTTGTAGGGTAGAGAAGTAATGTATGGGGAAAGTATAGTTCCAGTTAGGGTATGGTCATATATTGACATACTATGAGGATTGAGTTCATACTAATCCATTTGACCAAGTTTTGAGCAAGTTTTAAACTGTGTTGCAGACAGTCCTAGAAATTAGGCCTATTAGCCCTATTGGACATATATATTAGGAACCCTATGTACGGATGACCTAGGGGATTAAAAACTACAAAATATCTTGTAAAATGATAAAGGGTACCTGAATGTGGAATTGGTTTTCCAAGTTCTTTGGGAAAGTTTTGAAAGAAATAGGAAAAGGTCACTAAAAAAGGCTACAAGGAAATAAGCCCAATTAGGCCTCTTGGAGACTAAAGTTTCAAATTAACTAAAAAGGGTTAAGAGATCGATCAAAATGGATTCAAATGGGAACATATGTATAGTTTTGAACATACTTAGCACCCCTGCAATGATTCATGAATGCTAGAGTGGAGTGGGCACTTGGATCCTTCTATGTGTAGAAGAAGAATTGAACTAACTTAAAGGTGTTAGTATTTCAAGGTGAAGCACAAATATTAGAACTCTTAGAGAAGAGTTGGAATTAGAATTAGTTAATCATCTAAGCCAATCAGGACCTAGAGGAGGTTAGGTTCCTAGAAGAGACAAGATAGGGCTCTTGGGTGAAGTGCTAGCAAGCCTTGGAACACACACAACAAAAAGGACCAAGGAGTCAGACTGGGAATAAGTTGCATTTGAGGTTTAGGAAGAGTGAAGGACTAATCAAATCACTTCTTGTAGTGTGCTCTTCATTAGTATCAGTTGAAGAAATCAATGGGGTCATCCTAAACATGAGTAAGGAGAAGGATCCTAACCCAGATGGGATTCCTATTAAATTTTATAAGGACAACATTAATTGGATTGGGAAGCCTTTGTGGTAGGTTCCCTAGTATCTAAGATCAAAATAGGTACTATTAAACTAATTCCTAAATATGGGGATAAAACACTTATTAAAAATTGGCAGCCAATTACCCTTCTCAATGTGTCATACAAAATTCTTGCTTAAGTTCTTGCAAGGAGGCTAGTGGATATACTACCCAAAGTGATAATCCCCACCCAAATGAGGTTCGTGAATGTTAGATACATCTTGGAGAACCTGATCACCTACTAGGAGACTATGGAGTGGGAAAATCCTTAGGACAACAAGTCAGGATACTTTTGATAGATTTTGTAAAGTGATAAGACAAGATTGAATGGAAGTTCATTCTGATGATGCTAGAAGCTCTGAGATTCCCCAAAGAATTCACTCATATGGTTTTGACCTTAATGAAGGCAGATACTATAGTTTTGGATATTTATGGGAAGAGATCTGAATCCTCCCTCGTAACTAGATCTCAAAGAAAAGGTTTCCCATCAGCCCCTTTCCTATTTGTGATTGTGGCAGAATCCGTATTCCACATTCTGAGAGACAACTCTATCTCTCGAAAGATCAAGGGTATTACGCTACCCAATGGTGAGGAAATTTATAATGTCCAATTTGTAGATGACACCTCTATTATGATATAGATTAGTGAGATTAAATTTAGATACCTCATGGATAAGCTGGGGATCTATTTTTTTGGCTTCAAGAAGCAAGGTTTTTATCCCTAAATCCATCTTGCTTGGATTGGAATATTCCCCACTTGGATGGTGCAATCAATTTGGCTTCTCATGGCTGGGGTTGTACAATAATTTAGATACTTAGGCATCCCATTCTCAGTTAAGCTTGATTTGAAACACATGTGGGAATGGATGGAGAACAAGATAGAAGGGAAGTTGAATAAATGGAATAACAAATTCCTCACATTGGCAGGGAGGGTTCAGGTATGTCAGAAGATTTTGTGTGTGAATTTTATCTCATACTCACCAGCCTGTCGCTTTAACCATTCACACATTAATTTTATACACAAAATTATCAAAGACTTTTTTTGGTCAGATGGTAGAGGTAAGAAGAAAAAACATGCAATAAGATGGGACTAGTGTACTAGGGAAACTGGGCAAGGAGGAATGGGATTTAAAGGCCTTATATGGTAGGGTATTGATTTAGCTATCAAATAAATATCCAAAGATGCATAAGGGAATGAGCCTTGGAAGGTTCTGATTAGAAATAACATTAGTAGAGCTACTCCATCTCATTCTAAGCATTGGAAGAACTTACCATTAACTAATCTCATGTTAGGGAAATTCAAAGTGAGAGTTACAGGGTCAGCAGGGTTGCATTCTATCTAGAAGGGATAGGAGGAGGTAAGACTTAGTGTCCCAAGTAATGACATCTTTGACTAGAAGAAAAATGTGTGTGGGGAAAAATCTATTTTGTGGAACCTCAACAAAGGAGATAAACCTTTGGCTCAGTTTCAAGGATGTTCTACAAGGAAGTGGGACACATTGGGTATCTAATTCTTCTCATATATTATTAAGGAAGGGGATTTGGTCTTCTGGGAAGAATTAGTAGCTAAATATGATAACCCCCTCTCACTAGAGGACCTAATCCATCCTAAGGGAGGCATGCATAACCTTTAAAATTTCTAGAACCACCTTTTTTGTGTTGGACAAACTCGAGATGCTCAAGTTCTCTGATGACACTCCCCTTTGGAACACCAAGGCCAAGTCGATGTATAATATCTTTTTTGATAGTGATACTATCTTTGAGAATCTTAATGATAAGTGTAACCTTAACATGGACTGTACAAATTGGAGTAAAAATCTTGTGAGATTATGGCATACCCCTGCTAAGCCTAAAGTTCTTTGTTTCATGTGGCATTTTCTTTTGCATAGGTTGTCAGTTAAGAAACCAGGTTGGAAACCAAATGTTTCTTCATTCTGTTATGAGCCTGAGTCTATCCTCCATATCTTCTTTGATTGTCATTTTTCTATATCCGTTTGGAGATTTTTTTGGGTTGGAACTCAATTGTAACATTTCTATTTTGGATGTTATTTCTGGGAATATGATGGGATTAGACAAAAGATGCACAACTTTCTAGTCTATTCTTTCTTTCTACATTTTTTGGCATATTTGGAAAATTAGGAATGATCATATTTTCAATAGTAGGAGTAGAATTCTTATTGAGTCTCTGTGGAGACTCATTACATATAATGTTGCCTTAAAGAGCACCATGGTTATACAGGTAAAGGAGAAAAAAGCTTTGAAAATGATCAGAGAGATGCAGAATGTGCATGATAGAGAGAAAGTACCCTGCAATATGTCTAGCAAAGAGCGGGTAGATTTTAACTATGATATGACCATCAGTCAGATGCTAGAGCAGATCAAAGATAGTAAAAAGTTCTCAGATAACCAGAAAGGAAAAGGAGCTATGGTCACACAAGGGGACACCACAGGAGTTGCTGCTTTGAATGATATTCAATAAGGAGGCCAAAATGACTCTATAGGATCTATCATTGCACCTTAGGAGCAGCCCTCGTTTGGAACACCCATTGAACAAGAACCTAGGATTGATTCACAATATCAGTCACCTATCTCTATCATCCCTCCACCTCCTTGGGAGGCTTGGACGCTAAATTGACATATTGAAATCTTCCATGACAACTTGAAGCTCCAATGGGCACACAATCAGATTCCATGGACAACAGGGTTCCCTAGAGAATGATTTACATATAGTGCTTATACTTTTTTGATACATGAAACTTTGATTCCCCTAATATAA
>MU224448.1:360466-388281 GCA_018584345.1 Thuja plicata
TATATATATGTACATTATATATATATGTATATATATATATATATATATATATATTATTTTCAATATTATAATTATTATATTAATAATATAGTTAATTTAACTATATTATAATTTATTGTTATTTATATGTTCATCAACTTATTTATATTATTAAATCCTTTTCTAGGAACGAGACATTACAGAACTATATTAGACTAGGACATGTACATATATAAGTAATCATAAACTTATTTATATTGAATTAAATATATATTTTAGTTTATATATTTAAACATTAAAAATAATTTGATCATTAATGGTACTTATTTGTTCATGTAATTGACAAGATTAGTTAATTTTAAAAGTATTATTAACCAACTAGTGTTATATAATTGATAAAAAAAATAACTACCATCATCAATAACTATCATCATCGATTAGTGAACATAGGACCAATGTACATAGTTTATTTAAAACAAAATTAGACAAATAAATTTGTTAGAATGATTCAGAATAACTTAGAGGGTGGTGAATCAGTTATCCAAGGTGCACATGTACCAATTCAGCTTTCAAACACTTCAACCAACTCAAATACACTCAGTAATCCACTCGATCTCTACAACATATAATCAATAACATAAACTTGCAGTTTACTATCCTAATGTAATCGACTTGAAGAATATAAAACTCTTAATAATACAACACATCAAATAACATTCACACAAGTATGACACTAGGATTTAACATGGAAACCCAATATGGGAAAAATCACCAGTAAGATGCTACCAATGTTTTACTCTTCTGAAGTGGACTCTGTGAAAAGCCAACATGGTTAAAGGTTATAATACACACTGTTAAATGTGACCTGGTTAAAGGATTGTAATGAGCCTTCCTGGCTCTTACTTAGAATTGGACTACAAATCTATTCATACTCTAAAAGTAATTGCTTTTGATGATTTCACTTAAACAATTATACAATTTTGTATTTTCAAATAAAGTACTTGCCACTAGGCAAGGAATCAACAATTTCAATTAATTATAATAACACTTCTAAATCCACATTGCATAAATGATGTTTCATTAAAATAATTAGTATTTTAGAACAATGCAATGAATACCAACCAATCATCCATGACTTCAAGGTGTTTGAAATAAATTAGCCTTCATAGACTTTCACGGCTGCCAGTTTGTAACAACAAATACTTAGAATTCAGCGGCTGGTAACTATGATCTTCCATGCCATGATTTTCTTCAACACCTTCAGTGACAAACAAGTAATTCTCCACACCCCAATCAACTTCTTTAAACACAACAACAACCAAGCTTGTTGACATCACTGCAGCACAATTTCACTAGCATCGACCACTAGTTCAAAGTGTAATGAAATTCTGAGAATGTACATTCTCATCCCTCAACCAATCTCAATGAAACCCTTCAATTCAATTTTTGGAGGTTCTCCTCAATTTGCAAAGTCATAAAAATACAATAAATCTCTGGTTCAATCTCCAACAAGCTTAGATCTGATCGACCTCTTAATGCAGGCCTAAGTTCAAATGAATTCAATCCAACAATTAATTGCACCCTCAGTGTGCAAATTAATTATCAAAAATCTCCAAATCCACTGATAAAACTTTCAGAATAAATCAAATTCTCCCTAGTCCAAGGCTCAAGAAGAGAAAATTATAAAATATTCAATAGCTTTTTTTTTTTCACAAAGCATTGCTTTTATAATTAAAAGTGTCTTCTCTCAAACACTTTTCTCTTAAAACACTTTTTATACATAGGCACATATTGAATAATATAATTTATTAACTCATTTGGTTCCAAAAATGACCTTTTCACCAATATCATGAAATTATAACGCACAAGGTCCCTATTTCTTGTGCCCAAGATTTAAAACTTTTCATCTTAGTTCCAACGAGCTATAATACTAAGGTATCCAGAATATAATACCAACAAAAATGGTAACCTTAGCAAATTAAATTAAATAATAATAATAAACCACCTATATTGCGAAAACAATTGAAGAAGTATCCAAATTGAAATCTATCTACATAGGAGTGATCCTGATGATGAAAGAACCTAACGGGGTGACTTACTAAAAATACATGCTCTCTCCAAGATTCTTGGAACCTAAACCGGAAACCAAAAATGAAAACTAAGAGCATCATTCAACTCCTCTAACTCATCTGAGCTCATCAGAACTATCCATTGACTTACTATAAATAGTAAGTTCACATCAATGATCCTCTAAACACCTCACCAGACCATGAGGATCACAATAATAACTTGGCACCATCAATTCAATGACCTGCTAAAAATGGGGACATAATAGTCCTCCCTCCCTAAGATTGCTTGTCCCCAAGCAATCACCAGAACAAGAAACATCACAATCCACCTAGATCCAATGAAAAAACTATAAGCCATGCCTCTGGCACAAAGTACAGGCTCCTGTAGCATCCCCTAAAAAACAAACGAGATGACTCTATAAAAAGATCCATAACAACCACTCACCCACACTCTTATACTGAATCTATCTTTGCTTGGATCCCAAGAGAAATAAATATCAGGACCATCAAAACCTGAAATGTATGGGTGACTCAGATCCCATACACACCGAACTCCCCCTGCACACCCAACTGGCCTGTACTGAGTGTGTAGACAATCTGCACAATAGTGATGAATCACCCTGAACAAAGTTGTACAAGGACATGGATATCCACCCACTGTATAATCTTTGTAGTCACCATATCTCTACAATTTATCTGCTACTAACTTGTAGCCAAAGCTCCCATCAACTGCTGATGGTGTGAACCCATCACATAAAAAATGATAAAGAATAGGAGCTAACCCAAATCTATGTGCCCTAAAATCATCAACATGTGGGTCAAAGGAAGAATAATGAGATCTCCTCACTGTGTAACAATGATAAAATGCTTTGATCTCTATCAGAGGCTCATCATCCCCCATTTGCAAACCCATAGATGGATCCAATCTCAAACTCTACACAACTAGTTGGACAGTGTCCATGGTGACCCTCTCAGCAAACCCAACCTCAAAACCTCTGTGAGGGAGCATCATAGTCAAGGTACCTACAATCTCTCTCACCAATTGCAAAATTGCGCAAGTACCCTAGATGAGAACACCCACAGAAGCTCGATAAGATCCCTCACAAAATTCTAAACTCTCAAGAAGGTGATCCAAGAATGACTCTGTGCACAAAAATTTATAGGTGGTAGCATCCATTTTATCCCCTTGGATCCATAACTAGTCATCGCTTAACTGTGACGTAGCCAACTGCCTATCATCACCAACTATGTGATCACTAACAACCAACTCAGGTGATACCATGCCTCCCTACTAAGAAATCAAAGGAGTAGTATCATGAACATAAACACTGAACACTTACGGGTCCACTACACTACCTACAATGTCCTGTACTATATCACCTAATGCAATGCTACAAAATGGATTATCCATCGCAACCTGAATATCCACCCCAAAGTCAGGCACATTGCAACCCTCTACAAGAGTTCCTAACTCAACTGCACAAGTATCCAATGGAAGTGAACCTGTACCTCCAACACTAGAATCAAGGGTGGATGTATCCCCAACACCATCACATCAAACAACCCCAACTGTGGACATCATCAAATCACTAGACACCACAATGTGTAAATTCACTAGATCTGGTGCTGGTGTAGATTGAAGCTACTTCAATTCTACTATCATCTCTACATTGAACCAGTGACGCCTAGAGAGCCAGCTGAGTGCTCTCTTAAAAATCAAAAGTTGTCATGAGCTCCTGAGTAATCTCACTCACCTCATCCTGTCTATCCAAGAGAGCCTAATATGATGTACTTCCCCACTGAGCTAGGTGATCTTGGTCAGCTACCAACTGAAAATAATCCTATCTCAAAATCCTGATAGCCTTCCATAAGGAATGAATCTTTGTCAGGGACAAGTAACAACTACCCTACTCATCATCCATAGGAGCACCCCATCCATGAACAACTAGCAGCTATCGAGCAGCATCAAAATTCTTGAATGTGTTAACAATATCATGTTCACTGACTCTCAACTCACTAGACACATGAAGAGTCTAAATAATAGGCCTACTATGCAACACCTCTAGCACACTATCCACACTGCAAATATAAGTGGTACCCAATGTACTCCTCTCAGAAATAATATTCCCCAGTGTGCTATCATCTAAGCTCTAAGAACTAACAACTGAGCCACATCCTCAAATAGAGTAGTAGTAGCTGACACATCTCCATCAAACTCCTTTGTACCTGAGGAAGTTAGTACAGAATCTACCTCCTCAACACTCTCAACTGCCTCATTCTCTGTAACTTCTAAATAATCCAGATCCTAGGACGGATCTGCACTCTCCAACAACTCGAAGTCCTCTCCCAGGGTCTGATACAGACATGACTCACCATTGATGGGGTCATCCTCATGGGTCACATAGGAAGTACAGGTAGCAAACCAAGATGCTAAAAAGGGTTGTACCTCCTCTAGTGACGCAAACTAAACCTCATCTGACTCCCTACTAACAAATAAATCTGAGTCATGCTGGCATGAGTCTATGTCTACTATCTCAAACTCAACACTGGTATCATCAAATGTGGAGTCCATGCTCAATCCTCAACACAAGAGAATACTAGCATCTCTTGCACTAACCCCATCTCAAGACTGCCACTATCTAGATCTGTACTATTTGATTCCATCTACTCAAGGAAGTCTTCAAAAGTGGTATCCTCCTCCTCTGGCAATCCAGAGTCCACCATCATATCCTCCAAAACTATAACACTCCCACTATCAACAATTCCCTCAACATCAACCATAGAACTATCCTCCCGACACACTGAACTAGAGTCACTGGTTGTCTTTATAATATAATCTTGTATAGTACAAACATCAACTATAGGTGTCAACTCCTACTATATCACCAGACCATCAACTAAGTGTTGAGTTTCCATGCATCTGTCAGCCGGTGTAACTGTCATGTGCTTGTCCACTGAGATAGGTAATGACCCTACAATAAAAGTGTGGAGTAACTCAAATGGAGGGGCATTGATCTCAAGAACTGATGTGCTAGGCCCACATGTAGTTGTTAAATCATCCCGTAGGTCTCTCCCAAACTCCCTCACCATGTCAACCTATCTCGTATCATGTGTCCTATGAGAAGAAGATCTACCCAAGAGTGAAACCATGTATCTAGCTGTCTTGTCAATGGTAGATGAATCTGATAACTCTTCACTAAGCCTATTCTTAATATCCTGACTACGATCCAACTATCTAACCAAGGCATCAATTTTCCTTTTAAATTCAGCCAAACTATCTGATGTTTCTTCTGTCTATTTCTATATGGTTTCACCTATCTACTACTATAAGTTCCTCTGCACCTATCCATTCAATTTCAATAGAGTGTTGATCACTCACTCAATTTTTTACAAAATCCCACAGGCTAGCAAGAAGAAGGCTCTGATACCACTATATTGAGCCTTCCTGGTTCTTCCTTAGAATTTGACTGCAAATCTATTCGTACTCTAAAAGTAATTGTTTTTGATGATTTCACTTAAACAATTATACAATTTTGTATTTTCAAATAAAGTACTTGCTGCCAGTTAAGGAATCAACAATTTCAATTAATTCAAGTAACACTTGTAAATCCACATTGCATATATGATGTTTCATTAAAAAAATTAGTATTTTAGAACAATGTAATGAATACCAACCAATCATCCATGAATTCAAGTCGTTTGAAATAAATTAGCCTTCATAGACATTCACAGCTACCAATTTGTAACAAAAAATACTTAGAATTGAGCATCTAGTAACTATGATCTCCCACAACATGATTTGCTTCAACACCTTCAACCACGAACAAGTAAGTCTCCACACCCCAATTGGCTTCTTAAAACACAACAACAACCAATCTTGTTGATGTTACTGCAACACAATTTCACTAGCATCGACCACTAGTTCAAAGTGCAATAAAATTCTAAGAATGTACATTCTTAGCCCTCAACCAATCTCAATGAAACCCTTGAATTTGATTTCTAGAAGTTCTCCTTAATTTTAAAATTCATAAAAATACAATAAATCTCTAGTTCAATCTCCAACAAACTCCAATCTGATCAATCTCTTAATGAAGGCCTCAGTTCAAATGAATTCAATCTAGCAATTAATTGCACCCTTAGTGTGCCAATTAATTATCAAAAATCTCCAAATCCAAAGAAAAAACATTCATAATAAATCAACTTCTCCCTTAGCCATAGAAAAATAGTAGAGAGATGTAGCAAATGTTTACCTCAGCACATTTGCCAATTTGCAAAACTCAGAAACCCTAGTCCAAGGCTCAAGAAGAGAAAATTAAAAAATAATCAATAGATGATTTGCCTTTCACAAACCATTGCTTTTATAATTAAAAAGTGTCTCCTCTCACACACTTTTCACTTAAAACACATTTTATACTGAGGCACATATTGAATAATATAACTTATTAACTCATTTGGCTCAAAAAATGACCTTTTCACCATTATCATGAAATTATGACATGCAAGGTACCTGTTTCTTGTGCCCAATATTTTAAAATTTTCATCCTAGTTCCAACAAGCTATAACACTAAGGTATCCAACATATAATACCAACAAAAATGGCAACCTTGGCAAATTTAATTAAATAATAATAATAAACCACCTGTCTTGCGAAAACAATAGAAGAAGCATTGGAATCAAAATTTCTCTACATAGGAGTGATCCTGATGATGAAATATGATGAATGAACTTGACGGGGTGACTTACTAAAAATAGATGCTCTCTCCAAGATTCATAGAACCCAAACCGAAAGCCAGAAATAATAACCAAGAACATCATTCAACTCCTCTAACTCATTTGAGCTCATCGGAATTATCCATTTACTTACTATAAATAGTAAGTTCACACTAATGACCCTCTAAACACCTTGCCAGCCCATGAGGATTGCAATAATGACCTGGCACCATCAATTCAATGACATGATAAAAATGGGGACATTACAAGGATTTAATCACCCTGTTAAAAGTGAGCCTTGTTAGAGAGCTTAGACCATTCCATTAGAATATCACCTTCATTAAAGGATTTAACAATTTGACTGTAAGGTCAACCTTGTTTAAAAGGATTTTGCAACTGATACAATGGTTATAAAGAAACAACAAATTGTGATCTGAAACATACAACTCACTTTGTAAATACAGATCTAATTATAGCTCAAAATGCTAATTCACTCATTGGCCTTCATTGTTATCTCTATCACTTAGATCTTCTTGGAAATCCTTCAAGAGATCACCACTGTGCAGTCCTGTACTGCTCTCTTCAACCTTTTTTTCCTTCTTCTTAGATTTTTCCAATCATTTGAATTAACCTCATACCACACACACATAACCTACAATTAGGTTAATCTTATACCTCTCTGATCAGGTAGGTCGATCCATTGTCACTTAATCATCACTGTAGATCTTAGGGTTTGGTTAGATCCAACAAATCCTTCCAACATTTCATTTCCATCTACATTGTAGAATACATCCTAAAAATCCTTCATGAATCCATACATAAAAATGGTTAAACATATATTAAATGCTCATTAATTTCTTAGCAACAATCATCCTTATCTTAAATATGCTTCACATATTCCAAGAAAATCAACTATGTTGGCTGGGATCTTAGATCTTTCTCAAACTATCAAAATACTCACACTCGGTCAATATTGTGTTCTTCCACTTGGTCATCACTAGATAACTCAGTAATTTACTGACACTCGACAAATACTGATGCTCAGTCAACACTAAATTTTCTCAGCATATATTGGCACTTGGTCGACACTCCCATCACTCGACACAAACATAAGTTCCTTAATCTTCTACTTTATTACTCGGTCAAGAATAATCTTGCAGTCATCCAAACTTCACTTATTCTTAAGATAAACAATTTATTACCTTGTCAAGGTGCAATCTCATCAAGTACCAATTGTAGTTTCACATAATTAAACCATTTCACCAGGTCTTCTTTTTATCTCTCCTTTTCAAATCTTCTTCATCAATCAATTGATATGGCACTTCAAAAGATAACATCTATCTTACCAGTTAAGGTTTGACATCAATGGAAATATAACAATTGTTTCAATTGTAGTTTCCAACACTCTCCCTCTTTGGCATTGATGGAAAACACATGCAAACAAACAACATATGCAAGGTTCCCAAACAATCCAAAAGGTATGTTCTATGAATAGATTTTCATGAATGTCCTTAGCTTCATTCAGATTCTATACAATACAAATATTTCTCCCTTGAGGATAGTTTTCTCTTTGTAGCTTATCTCCCTTAATGGTATATATCCCTCTTTGTTTAATTACTGATTCTCACTAATAATATACATCCCTCCTTGACAACAATTCCAAAGACATACATCTTCCTCATGTATATATCTTTGTGTCAGGTTTCTGAATTCTATGCTCCCACTATCATCTTTCTTATGACTGATCAACATCATTTGATTAACATTTCACAGCTTTAGGAAACTCCTAAAGTGTGACCACCTTTTATATCAATCTATCAGATATTCTATGTAATACATTTGATGCAACCACTCCATATAATTTTAGTTAGCCTCATATAGGGGAATGACCCCTAATTTTCCTCTTAGATACTTATGAGCATCCTTTGGTAAAGCCTTAGTAAATATATCTACCAGCTGTTCCTTTGTATTAACATATTCAAGTCTTACTTCTTTGTCTTATGTTAGCTTTGTCAAGTAGTGATACTTGATATCAATATGCTTGATCTTTGTATGCATGACATGGTTGTTTGAAATATTAATAGCACTAGTGTTATAAAAAAAAATAACAACTGGTTCTGTGATCTCTTCCTTCATACCTTTCAAATTTTGCTTGATCCACACTATGTTTGAACAATTCACTACTGCTGCAACATATTCAAATTCTACTATAGATTGAGAAATGCAATTCTTTTTCTTTCTTTTCCAAGAGACTAATCTCTTTCCTAAAAATAATGCACTTCCACTTGTACTCTTATGTCATCAACATTGCCTACCCAATCCGCATCCGTATAAAATTTCAGTTCAAACTTCTCATTCTTCTTGTAATATAATCCATAGACCTCTATACCTTTAAAATATCTCAGAATCCTTTTCCCTTCCATCATGTGACTATCTTTAGGATTTGCAAAAAATCTTGCAACAATGCCAAATGCTAATGTAATATCTAGTCTACTGTGGACAACAAATTGTATTTTTCCAATTATTGATCTATATAGGGTTTGATTCACTTCAGCTGTCTCATTAGTCTTTGACAGTTTCTATCCAGTAGCCATAGGAGTACTTATAGGTCTGGAGTCCTCCATGCCAAAAAAATTCAACATCTCCTTGATATACTTATATTGACTAATGTAGATACATTTCTTCATGTGATATACTTGCAAACAAACAAATAATTTGATCTCTCCAAACATAGACATCTCAAATTCAGTTTGCATCTATTTTGCAAATAATTGGCATAAAGCATATTGTTTTCCAAATATGATATCATCAACAAATATTTCAACTAACAATATCCCTTTACCTTTCTCAAACTTTAAGTATAGATTACTATTGTCATTTGTCCTTGTAAATCCAATCTTGACTAAGTAGTTGTGTAATCTCTCATACCATGCTCTGGGGGCTGGCTTCAATCCATAAAATGCTTTATTCAATTTGTTCAATCTCTTCATTCATGGCCTATATCTAATCTTCATTACCCAAAGCATCTTTTACTAATTTCGGCTCAAATTCAAAAAGTAAGCATGTCTAATTTTTCAATTTTCTTCTTGTCATGACCTCTAAGTCTTTATCTCCAATAATTTTATCTGGTTTATGGTGTCTTCTTACATACTTAGCTAGTATAGGCTCTGGTCCTATTTTCTCTTGTTGGTCATCCTTAGATTCATCATCAAAGTTAATTTTAGGTTTTTTTGTGTCTCTATTTCATTCTCATAATGCTCGGCAGTCTCCTCTTGATGCTCATCAACGTCTTTCTCCAACTCAACATTTTCTTGTTTTTTCTCGACAGCAACATTCTGTTGTTTGACAACTTCTTTTTCTGATTTAGGCACACTGTTGGGCTCTCCTTCGTTCATATAAAGTAAAGATATGTAATATTCAAGTTCTTTCTTACATTCTACTTCATTCTTTTCTGCATATTCATCAATTCTAACATTTTCACTTTCCACAACTTTCTTAGTGTTAGAATTCAAACACTTATACCCTTTTCTCTCAGTAGAATAACCTAGGAATATGCCTCCATCACTCTTAGTATTAAGTTTTCCATTTCTATTGTCTTTTAGTATATAACATTTGTTCCCAAAAACTTTGAAATACTTTACATTAGGTGCATAACCATAGCATAACTCATAAGGTTTAATATCAATAACTTTCTTGACTTGTACTCGGTTCAAGGTATAGATTGTTGTACTTAAAGCTTCTCTCTAGTATTTTTGTGCAAAATTCTTTTCTATCATTAGTGTTCTAGCACAATCCATTATTTATCTGTTCCTTCTCTCGGCTATGCCATTCTATGGGGGAGTCCTTGGAGCAGACATTTGTCTTTTAATTCCTCTATCACTAGAGAATAAGTTGAAATCATTAGATATAAACTTTCCTCCTTTGTCAGATCTCATACATCTCAAATTCTTACCTGTCTCTTTTTCAACTTTTTCCAAATACCACTTGAACAACTGAAAAGCATCATATTTTTCTTTGAGAAACATTATAGTCATTATTCGAGTGTAATCATCACTTCAAATAGTATGGAATATTTATCACCTTGGTAGATTTGTACACTAATAGGTCCACAAACATCACTACAAACCAATTCCAAAACATTATTAGAAGTATAGATCTTGCTCTTAAAACTAGACTTTGTCATTTTTCCCAACTGACATTCCTTACACATAACATTACCAGGTTTCTTCAATCTTGGTAACCCTCTTACTTTTTTCATCTTACTAATGTTTACCAAATTGTGAAAGTTTACATGACATAACCTCTTATGCCATAACCATATATGATCATCATATTGTGCAAACAAACATGTCTCATCAGATAAATCTAAATAGAACAAATTACCTCTTGTTTGTTCTCCACTTCCAATTTGTTCACTAGTAGCATAAAATATTTTAGCTTTTCTATGATGGAACTCAACTTAGTATCCAGAAGTATTCAACTGAGAAACACTCAAAAAATTATAGTTTAGGCCTTCAACCCAATGGGAATTATCACATGTGATCTTATCAATCAGTTTTATTGGTCCTTTTCCTTTCACAGGACATGGTTTGTCATTACCAACCTTAACACTACCACCTTTGCAATAGTTTAAGGTTTCAAATTTACTTTTATAGCTAGTCATGTGATGTGAGCAACTGTTATCAATTATCCATCTATCACCTTTACTCCTATATGAAATAATTTTAGTTTTCTCATCTTCATCAGAATCATCTTTGATAGCAACATAAACAACTTTTATATCACTGTCATCATATTTATCAAATTCACTATTAGTTTCTTCTTCAGCAATATAGAATGATTTCTTACCTTTTTCCTTAAAGTATTTATACCTTCTAAAATCTTTGTCATCCCTTTTGTTTTTATACTTTCTTTCTCTTCTCTCATCCTCTTCATTCCTGTTAGGACATCTTGCTGCAATATGACCAACTTTGTTACATGAAAAATAGATTATAGGAAGTTTACCTTTGAATTTTCCTCTTCCTCTCGGTAGTATTCTAGCCATAAGTGCTTCAAGTTCATCAAGATCTTCATCAGAAGTGTCACTTTCTCTATTCACATGTCTTTCTTTCCCTTTCTTTGATTTATGAAGAATCAATTGTGATTTGAATGTAGAATCAACATGGCGAGGAGTGAAATTATCAAAATTTGACATTTCAAAAGCAATAAGTCTACCAACTAGACCTTCCAGAGTTAATTTGTTACCAGGATTACATCTTAGTTCTTGTATAGAAGATACTCTAATAGAATATATAGGAAGTAAGGTTCTCAGTACCTTGCTAATAACAATATCATCACTAATAGTTCCATTAGCTCCTCTAATAGCATTTACAACCTTCTTAACCTGGCTACAATATTGAAAAATAGTTTCACCATCTTGCTTTCTCATTTCATCAAAATTACCTCTCAAACTCTCAAATTTGGCTCTCAGTACATTTGTTTCACCTCTATAGATAGTTTCTAGTGTATCCCACATTTCTTTTGCAGTTTTGCAATCTTTTATGTCTTCAAATTTAGGATAGCTTAGGGATGATGCAATCTCTAACATTTCTTGGTTGTTTTCTTGGTTTTCTTTCATCTGTTGAGCTATCATAATAGTAGGCACTATTATGTAATCATTTTTCACATTGTATTTTGTAGCATCTCCAATTCCAACTAGGTGTACCTTAATCAAACTTTTCCATGCAGGGAAGTTCTCTTTATTCAACCTTGGTACCTCCTTTTTATACATCTTGATTTTTAGCTTCAAGTACCTTCAAACTTTTCTCTACAAGCACCATAAAGCTCTGATACCAATTGTTAGAATGATTCAAAATAAGTAAGAGAGGGAGGATGAATTAGTTATCCAAGGTCCAGATATACCATTTGAAATTTCAAACATTTCAACCAACTCAGATCCACTCAGTAATCCACTCGGTCTCTATAGCATATAATCAATAACATAAACTTGTAATTTAGTGTCCTAATGTAATCAGCTTGTAGAATATAAAACTCTTAAGAGTAAAACACATCAAATAACATTCACACAAGTATGACACCAAGTTTTAACATGGAATCCCAATATGGGAAAAACCACCAGTAACATGCTACCAAATTTTCACTCTTCTAAAGTGAGCTTTGTGAAAATCCAACCTATTTAAAGGTTACAATACACATTGTTAAATGTGACATAGTTAAAGGATTTAATCACTCTGTTAAAAGTGATCCTTGTTAGAGGGCTTAGACCATTCGATTATAAAGTCACCTTGATTAGATGTAATACTCACCTCTTAGTTTTCTTTTCAGTTTTTGGATGCCGAACTCTTTTAGGCATTTTGATGTATGTATGGTTATTTCAGTTGATCTTGAGGATGTTTATGTAATACATTTAAGTATGTTACTGATCCATTGTTAGTATGTTATATCTTTTGTATATATGCAATTTATGGTTATTTAATGATGCTTATGTATATGTTAGGATTTCATTTCGATTATTGTTTTCTGACAATACTGACCTTAGATTTATGTGCATATGGATCATTGTATGTTTTGCATTAATGTTTGTTGTGCTTGGTATGATATGGGATAGAGTCATAGTTACTTCCTCCAGCGAGATCCACATGATAACCTAGTCTCAACCATTATTTTCTATTTGATATATGCATGTATGTTCATCTTGGTGATGACAGGGTTGCAGGTACCGGGCTACGTCTTCCCTGAATTGGCAAGAGTGAGTAAGAGAGGGGAGATAGTTTTTAGGTCCAAATCCTATCCCAAACCTAATTGTCCTAGTTAGTGGACAAGTATCTATATTACTACCTTACTGAATTCGTATAGTTGACAAAAATTTGTGTACCCCTTTCCTTGAACATGCTTGATTTTGCTTGTGTTCGGTTTCAGGTGCTTGATTTGATTATGTGTGTGTTATATCATGTTATTTATTTAATTGAATATAATTGCAATTAATTATTAAATATAGGGTATTTAATTAATTAAAAATTAAATTAAATACCTATGTTTAATTGAAAGGTTAATTAAAGTGCAATTATTAAATATTACTATTTAATTGAATATTAGAGTAAATATGCTTTTATACTTTATTAAATAATTAAATATTAAGTTGCATAGATTATTGTGATTTAAATATTTAAGTTATTTAATTTAATATTTTATTAATTTCATGTGCAAGTTCATTAGTGAATTTAGAGTTTGAATTCAAAATGCAACTTGGGTTACTAAGTCAAAGTTGAGTTGTGCAAGTAATTAGATATTTTAATTAATAATTAAGGAATTACTTTCAATTTTGGAGTTGAGTTCTTTTAGGAGTTATCTAGTGTGTTTTCATTAGTTTTTGCTTAATTAGGAAAAATTGATCCTCTTTAGGGGGATTCTTCTCTCATTTGGGGATAACAAGTTTTTGGGAGTATTTTTTGAGAAGCTTGTGTGTTATTGGCTTATGAAGGATTTGTGAAATTCTTTCAAAGGGCCTAATTTCTTTCCGTTCTTGCGTTGGATCTAAGGTAGGGTTTTGTTTCTTCGTTGAATTCAAATCTTGCAAATGTTTTGTCTTCCTTATGCTTGTGTGATGTTATATTCTAGATTAAGGGTTACTTAAAATTATTATTGAAATGGGTATTCTTGAAAACCTAGATCTTTGATTTTTAGGGGAAAATGTATTTAGCCTAGTAAGGAATTGCTGTCAAAATTTCATTGGATGAAACCTTGTGGAAGACCCTTAAATTGGAAAAATCAAATTTCCTATAGTTAGAACTATAGAAGAAAGAAAATTATTGCTTAGAAAATCAAATTCTTTGGGAACAATCTATTTTCCTATTGAAATTTTATTGTTTGAAAAAAAAAAAGCTCTCTATAAAAAAAAATACAGAATTATAAAATATACACCAGTCAATTTTTAAAACTCACAAAAAAACAAAATTCAATTTCATGGTTTAATTTCCATTTTCAGAAAATAATTAAATAAAAAAAAAAAAATTAGATTTCTTTTTTTTTTAAATTTCTTGGTTTAGAGATTTGTTAAAAAACATTTAAATAAAAAAAATTATTGTTTTAAGGGGAGTGGGTGGCGGGGGCCACCGCACCCCCTGCACTGGTAGGTAGCCCGGCGCGGCAGCCGAAGCTGTCGGCACGACAGCCGATGTCGGTCGTAGGCTGGCCGTGCCCTCATTTATAAAAGGGAGTCGGTGGATATGACAGCCGGGGTGGGGGCCACAGGAAACCCCCCATATAGTTTTATTTTGTTCTTTTTTTTTAAAGTTTTTTTTAATTAGATTTAATTTTATTGTTATTAAAATAGTTTTTTTTTAGATTCGGGTTTTAATATATGATTAAATTTTAATGTTAGTTTATTTTAAAATTTAAATTAATTTACTATTAATATTTAAAATAGTTTATTTTTAATTTTTAAATTAGTTTGGTATTAATGTAAAAATTAGTTTAATATTAATATCTAAATTAGTTTATTAATAACATATAAATTATTTTAATATTAATATTTAAATTAGTTTATTGTTTATTTTTAAATTAGTTTTAAAGTTAACTTTTAAATCAGTTTTATGTTTATGAGGAGTTTAATTAGGAATGAGATTATGGAATTAATTAATAATGTGATTTAATGTTATAGGTAAATAAGAGCATATATTTTTTATCATTAATAGATCATTATTAATCATTGACTCCTATGGTGTTAAATTAGATCTTGGAGATATTGATTGGGTGATTTATATGTCGCACCTAGGAATTTTATAATTATAACTGGAATTGGTAATTATTTCCTAGATGTATTTATATGTTGTTTTTAATAAATAGATCTATATGAAATGTTAACGTTTTACCAATGTGAAATATTTAATTATTGTTGGATAGTAATTTTAGTAGATAAATGAATTTGCATGATTAGGGATTATAAATTTGTTTATCCCTACATTAACATTGTATTTAATATAATGCATTATGAATATGAAATTATTGTACCATGATGTATTTTGGGTGCGTGTTTAAATGAATTGTATGTTCTATGTTATCACGCTTTCGGGTGTCTGTTGGGCTAGATGACCATTAGGACATAATCCAGAGGTTTTGGGATTGTACTTTCTACATGGTGTTCTATGCAATATCAGTTTGTGTTTATATGATGATGTCATAGTCCTGATTTTCTAGACCCAACCTAATTCAGTTTTAATGTATTGTTTGGTCTTGTGAGGACACTATAGATTATTGTATGGTTATTGAGAACATATGTGCACCTGAATGGGTAGGATGCAATTTGACTTATGATATATCTTTTGTTAATCTCTAAGTTCTGCTGATGATTAGTGACCAACACTTAGTAATTCACTTAGGTAGTTTTAGTTGGCTATCACCGTGGCCGAGCTAAAACTATCCAAGGCTGAGCAACATTGCCAAGCAGTATTCAAGTTGCCTAGTTACATCATGTCGAGCCAAGTTGTATCATGATGAACCAAGTAAGATACAGAGATGTTAAGTGCCGAGTGACAGAGATGTCAAGTGCTGAGCAGAACAGTTTTTGTGTACATGTCTGGAATGATTCAAACTTTGAGGATAAGTGATTAGGCTGACTTGTATAAGCTTTTCGGGCTAACTTATGTATGCATTTAATATTTTTCTACAGAGTCAGTTATGCATTTAATTGTTTTATCCTATGCATGATCTATTGTAACATTAATTGCAATACCTTTATGGTATATGTATTAGATCTTGATCGTTGATCTAGATCTCGCTATTAGACTTGAATAGATATATAAGATTGCTTCTAAACCCTATTTTGTGTGTGTAAGAAGAGAGAAGACAAAGTGTGTGGTGACTACATTTTGAAGTGAAATGCAGAGAGGTTTATTTTTTTAAGAAGCAGAGATCAAGCAGAGTGACAACACAGTGAATAGTAGAGTAAAGTTATATCAGATTGTGAGATGATAGAAGGTATTGGAAAGAGGATATCTGTCATCAGCATCAAAGTGCATAATGAAAGATCAATACTTGAGACATTCTAATCATTGTATCAAGTGAAAATCTCTTAACAGAGTGGTTCTAGTAGACCTTTCTAAATCTCCTAATAGAGTGCTTACTTTATTGTAAGTTGAAATCCTTTCACAGGGTAGATTGTAATGATCTTTAGCTCTTAACTGGGTAAAACTTTAACAGGGTAGATTGCATTTTGTAATCAACTTTTGTATCCCTAACATGTACACTTTATTACTGTAGTAGTGGAGAATTTTATGGGTGTCATCCCCACCCTAGTTTTACCTATTTGGGTTTTTGGGTTACCAAGTTCTTGTGTTATGAGTTATTTATTTCATTGTGTGGATGCTATTTGATATTACATTAGATTCATATATGTATGAATGTGGTTCAGTTTGTTTTAAGTGTTTAATTTTGAAGATCTAATTCACCCCCCCTCTCAGTATCTTGCTTTCCCATTGTTGTATTTCCAAAAATTGGTATCAGAGCTTAGTTCTCTAAAAGGTCATAATCAGCTTTAGAATACAGATCTTGAGATGGAGATCTACAAGATGGGTAAAGTCATTGAGAATCAAAAGATTGATATTCAGCTAGCACTACAATAGCTTGAGACAGCAAGATAGGAATTAAAGAAGTCCTTGACTGCAAGGAAAGATTTGGTCAAACAAATAAATGACACTCATTATTAGGAAGAGGACACCACAAATATATTTCAAAATGGATATTCTACTAAGAGCGATGCAGCAATAGCAGATCTACTGCAAAAGAACAGTGCACTATGTGAAGAAGTCAGAAACTTGAAAAAGGAACAAGAAGCCCAATCAATAAGAATGTGTGAAGTTGTTGAAAAGTTAAAGAAAGCCAAAGATGACAAGGCTATGGTAGAAGAAGACAAAATAATGATGAATATCAGACTTGATGAAAGAACACATGATGTATAAACAATGATAGTCAATCATGTTGACATGGAAAATCAATTACTACTTGTGGCTCAGGAGATCGGTAGGAAAGACTTGGAGATTGTAAATCTTAGATCTGAGAACAGTCAATTGAAAGATGAATTGAGATCTAAGAAAGAAATTAATAATAGAGTGAATGATCCCAATGCAGCTATGAGCTACTTTGAACAACTGGTGGAAGCATCAAGAAGACCTAAAGATTCTTCTGGATTAGGTCACACTGAACAAGATACAACCACTGAAGAAGGAGAATCAACTAAGATAGGTGAAAGAAGGTATGCAAAGCCAAGAAACAACAAACTTGTTTTCCACCACTGTGGGAAACCAGGTCATATAGAAAACATTTGCCAAAGCAAGAATGGTAAGTCCAATCCTAAAACTAACTTTAATGGTTATTTCTTTAACTATAATAAATTTGGACATCAAGCACGTGAATGTAAGACAAAGGCAAGCAATACACATAGACATAATGGTAATTGCTATAATTGTCACAAATATGGTCATAAAGCATAAGATTGTAGATCTAAAGGTAGACAACAGTGGACATCAAAGGCACAAGAGAAATCACCAAGAAAAGGCAATACTTACAAGTGGGACTACAACACATGGCATAGTTTTCATTACTATGGTGAGTATGGACATGTTCCAAAAAATTGCATAAGGACACATTTCAAAGGAAAGTCTAAAAGTTGGATGAATGGAAGCCTAGTTTGTCACAGTTGTCCAAAAATTGGTCATACAAGAAAAGATTGTAAGACTAGGGTACCTGCTCCTACAGTTGAGAAAATTAGAGCACAGATGAACCATACATGGGTTAAGAAGTCTAAACCATGCAGCAGTGAAGCTAGTAAAGCAAAGGTCACCCAATCCAATGGATCAGGTGATCACATCATCTCAAACTAAGTAAAAGAGGTATGTAAGAAACTGCATTCAAAATTCTTATCTTACATCAGTTCCTAACATGAAATGTACCAAAGTCCATATTTGCATATGTTAAGATGCACCAAGACATATTTTGAAGACAAATGCCAAGAAGAGGCAATTGCACTATAGGTGTCGAGCACCAATCATGGACACTAAGGCCGAGTTCTTTAGTGTGTGCCGAGTTTTGCTGGTCGAGTAAGTTTTGTGATGGCGAAGTTTAGTAAGCCGAGCGGGATGCAAGTTGTGTTAAAAATCCAAGGACAACTGGCTTGCACTAACTCAATGGGAAGAACATTCATTGCTTACCTACCTTGACCCTTCGAAGTCTATAAAAGATGAACAATTGATACTTCATTTTTACCTTGTGATTTTTACTATTTATGGAGCGATTGGAGTAAATTGCAGAATTGATCTTAATGAAGTTAGCATTGAAGATTTTGTCAACATGCCATCGGTAATCCTAAGGTGAACAATGTGAAGCACTACTTGCTGAGGTACTTTGTTCTTCATCTTTTGAACCCTAATTTCAAGATTATGCCTACAAGCTCTTCCGCACCAACTAAAAGTATGGAGGGAGAACAATAGAAAATTCAGTTAGTACAAAGTGATGAATGTGCACCTCTCAACTTTCAAGCCATTCCTGAAAGTGCAATTCAGAGTGATTTAACGGGAGCTCTCTCATCCATTCCACCCAAGGTACTTATGATCCATGATGTTTGATCGTGTTACATGGTTAAGATTGGTAAAGTAGGTGATAGTGAATTGAGGAAATCCTACAGCAAATTGTGTGTTGATGGATTTTTTAAGGGAGAATTCAAACATTTAGCTGACAAAGGGTTAACTCATGCCCTAGATTTTCCACAAGGTTTCAAAGATGAATGGATTAAGGTTATTCTTAGCCGAGTTCATGATATGTGTATGTGGTTGGATAATGGCCAGTCAAGATTACTAAAAACATGACTCATCGAGTGACTGGATATCCTATAGTTAACGGGAAATGGACAATGAGGGATAACAACAAAGAGGATATTACACTAAAAACTGGAGCTTTATGGGACAAAAGGGGTATGTCTATCTCTACAATTAAAGACCTAGAACTTGATTTTGGAGTAAGAGTAATAGCACATAAGTTCTATTAGTCGAGTAGATTGGATAGTGTTCCCTGTACAGCCATTAACCAAGCATGGAAATTTTTTAAGAAGAATCATACATATGATCTTGCCGAGCTACAATAGACATAATTAGCCGAGAACCTAGCATCAATCAGAAAGGGTAAGAGCTCATCATGTAAGTTTGGTTCCTTACTAGTCTGTATATTTTTCTATATTCAAGATACATTTCATACATTGGGAAATATTGTTTGGAAAAAGGATAGACCCATTACAATTCAAATTAGTGAATGTATTGAGAAACTAGGAAGTAATTTCAATAGCATTATGGGGAGCTATTTTGTATAATTCATGAAGAGAATGAGATTAAGAACTAGGATTCCTAGATCACTAGTGGAGAAACACTATGAAGAAATTTGTTTTCTAGTTTATACGGATAACACATATATCCAGGCTATGACACCAAGGGTAACATGTTTTGAACCATTTCCATATGAAATTAACATTGATGAAGCATCAGCTGCCATCATTGCACTCCTAGCTGAGGCAATTGATACAACATCAGAAAGGTTTGGAAATTTTGATGAAGCCAAAGTAAAAATTTCAAGAAGTTTAACAGAGGGTACCATGGAGAGGAAAAGAAAGAAAATTATGAAAAATCTAAAGAAAATGGTTGGTTTAGGTAGTGATGAAGAACCTAAGGATGCACCTTTAGGCCTGACCACTGGAAAAGGTGAGGATATGTCTACAGAAGAGGAAGTGAGCGCATCTAAGGAGATCACTAAGAAAGCTAAGGGTAAAAGACCATCAATTATCATAATAACCAAGCTAAGAAAAGCTAAACCTAAGTTTACACCTCCTGCAGCTAATCGTGTAAGGACTAGAGCATCTAATATTACTTGTTCAGTAGTGAAAACAAAATTATATGGAAAGAAGAAGGTTAGAGAAAGCAGTTCTGGAAAGGAAGCTAAAATTGCTCCTAAGGCTGAGCCGAGTAAGCCAACAAAGAGACCTAGAAGGAAAATACAATTGGGGACAGATAGTGATGATGAAAAGACTAAAATTGATGAACCCAACAACATACCTACATCATAATTCAAGAAACCAGCTAGTATTGATGAGGTATGTGACACTTTGAGAAACTCAACAGGGTTAGCTACATTCAAGTTCATTAAGTATGAGAAATTGAATAATGTGGATAAGCACAAAGTTTAGGAAGCACTCTTGGATATGATGAGTACTTTCAAGTTAACTCCTACAAAGATAGGAAACCATGTGTCGAATGAACTATATGATTTTCTATCAAGCAAATGGGAATTTGCACTTACCACAGAATGACAAATTAGGGAAGGAACTTTAGCCAAGGTAATACATGAGTTGATTTCAAAACAAAGAGCCAAATTCATTGAAGAATATAAGAGTAGGTTTTTTCCTAAGCTTAGAGGTTATGTTGTTTTAAAAAATGATATTAAAGTTTTAGTACAGAAAAGTACAAGGATTTGGAAGGAAATATTTGGACTAGCAGTTCGAAAAGATAAGAAATCTGGTGAGGGAACATCCGAGAAAAAGACAAAAGAAGTTGAAGTGGAGACTACCCCTAAGCCACAAATGACTCAAGGTCAAATTGCTATAGAATAGGAAAAGACCAAAGATGTATTAGACTGAACAAATTTTATTGATCTGACTGCAGACAGTCTGATGGATTTCAGAGTTGATGATCCAAGCAATTTGAATGTTGAGGAACAAGATATGTCGAGTGGTACAAACATTGATTCGCCAATTAAGGCAAATGATACTAAAGAAGGAAAGACCACAATATCTGATGAGATAATTTAATCTTTCAATGATCAGATAAGTGAAGAGAAATAGCAAACAAATGCATAAGAGGTAACTTAAAAAAATGTACCTATTTTAGAGGTTGTGAAAATAGTTTTAGATAGTGGAGTAGTGATGAAGGATACTGCTGATAAGCCTAAGGAACAAGAGGCAGTGCAAGTTTTGGTTGATCTACCACACTCTGCATCATCCACTCCCATAGGTCCTAAAACTAGAGGTATGCCTAATCCACAGACAATATAGATAGAATTAAAAGAGGCAATGGACATTGACACTGTCACAGGAAAAGGTATTATGCAGCCGAGCATAAGTTCACCAGAGTTGAAGAGAAAGAATGTTCTAAAGAAGAAGTCTCAAATTCTAGATGTAACATTAGATGAGGTAATTGTGATTCCACAATTGGATCCCAATGAATTTTCTTTTGAAAAAATAGGGACTCTTCAAGAATTACTCAAGAGAAAGAAGAGACAAGAAGAGATGAAAATAGAACAGAAGCAAAAGAAGGTGTTGCATGACATCAAGGATATATTTGCAAAGGCTTTTGACTTAGAGGATGAAATACCTCAAGCTCTAATTATTGATTAGCTAGTTAACATTGTACAGAAGGTAACTGATGATGATATTAACAATAATGAAAAAATTCTACAATGGTTCAAGAGGAGATTTGAGAGCAAAGTTCTGGATAATATCTCAGAAGAGATTGCAACAAAATAGGTTGAGATTTCTACTCTATAGAAATTTTGGAGAAAGTTACAACAAATGTTTATTCTTTGTACAGGAAACTATGTGATGATGAATTCTTCACAAAGGATAATCTACAGCTTGTTGAGAAGCTACAATTAGATTTGAGATCAACTGACACTACTTTGGGTAAGGATACTACTTCTAGTTCTTTACATATTACTAAGTTGATCAATGCACAATGGAGAATAGCTAAACTTATGGCTAAAGATGGTCGAATTAGGGCCAAATTGATAACTATTCAGACCAGCCTATTGCCTCACTTGGAGGTAATACAGAAGGAACTTTCAATTGCAAAGGACTTATCACAAAGAAAGGCAAATCTCTCAACTGCAGAAAGTTTAGTGAGTCTAGCTGTCGAGCTAGAAATAAAATTGGAAGTTATGAAGATTGATAAGGAAAATTGGGATACTACATTTGAGTCCACCTTGTAGCTTCATAAATAATTTTTGGATAAGTACAACTTAACCCCACCAGCAATCAGTGACAAAAACAAGGGGGAAGTTGGTAAGGAAGGTAATAAGGAAGTTGGAAAGGATACAGTATGATACATCAGTACAGAACAGGTACACTTGTATATTTTTTTTTGAAGGCATGTAAACTTTTTGTATGAATAATTCCAAGTATATTCCTAGGGGGAGTACTTAGTATACTTAGGCATCATTTTGATGGAATGAAATTAAGTAATGATAAGTGTTTTTATGCCACTAATATCAAAGGGGGAGATTGTTAATCTCTAAGTTTTGTTGATGATTAGTGACCAACACTTAGTCATTCACTTAGGCAGTATTAGTTGGCTATCACTGTGGCTGAGCTAAAACCATGCAAGCCCGAGCAACATTGCTGAGTAGTATTCAAGTTGCCTAGTTACATCATTCCAAGCCATGTATGATACAGAGATGTTAAGTGCCAAGAGATAGAGATGTCAAGAGCCAAGAAGAAAAGTTTTTGTGTACATGTCTGGAATGATTCAAACTTTGAGGATAAGTGATCAGGCCGACTTGTATAAGCTTTTTGGGCTGACTTATGTATGTATTTAATATTTTTCTATAGAGTCAGTTATGCATTTAATTGTTTTATCCTATGCATGATCTATTGTAATCATTAATTGTAATACCTTTATGGTATAGGTATTAGATCTTGATTGTTGATCTAGATCTCACTGTTAGACTTGAATAGATATATAAGATTGCTTCTAAACCCTATTTTGTGTGTGTAAGAAGAGAGAAGATGAAGTGTGTGGTGACTTCATTTTGTAGTGAAATGCACAGAGGGTTATTTTGTTAAGAAGTAGAGATCAATCAGAGTGACAACACAGTGAATAACAGAATAAAGTTATATCAGATTGTGAGATCATAGAAGGTAATGGAAAGAGGAGATCTATCATCAACATCAGAGTGCATAATGAAGGATCAATACTTGAGACATTCTAATCATTGTATAAGGTGAAAATCTATTAACAGAGTGGTTTTAGTAGACCTTTCTAAATCTCCTAACAAAGTGCTTACTTTATTGTAAGTTGAAATACTTTCATAGGGTAGATTGTAATGATCTTTAGCTCTTAACTAGGAAGACCTTTAACATGGTAGATTGCATTTTGTAATCAACTTTTGTAGCCCTAACAGGCACACTTTATTACTGTAGTAGTGGAGAATTTTGTGGGTGTCATCCCCACCCTAGTTTTACCTATTTGGGTTTCTGGGTTACCAATTTCTTATGTTATGAGTTATTTATTTCATTGTGTGGATGCTATTTAATATTACATTAGATTCATATATGTATGAATGTGGATCAGTTTGTTTTAAGTGTTTAATTTTGAAGATCTGATTCACCCCCCTCTTAGTATCTTGCTTTCCCATTATTGTATTTCCAACATCTTTATGTTACTCTTTTGTGAACCTTGGGTAGGTTACCTAGTTGTATAGTAGGAGGTGGCATGCAATAAGTGTCAGAGCCCACAAGTGGCTGCTAGGATCGCTTATTGTAAGTAGTGGTAACAAGTGATAACATAATAAATTAATTAGGATGCTCTAGTATAAACTAATAAGATAATGTCTCACCCATGTTTGAGCACTAGTATAGTCTAAGATGGAGGATGAGAGGATGCTTTCCGCCTTGAGGGCTATGGGTACAATATCATTAGTGATCTTGTCTATTTGAAAGGTCATTGATGCCATGTAAGGTCACTTGAGTGCCAGAATCCATTCAAAGATTTCTAGGACAAAACTCAAGGGTTAGACATACATGATGACACCTTCCTATATACAACTTAGGTTATCCTATGTGTGTCAGTACCTCTGGTGTTGTTTAGTGTTCCTTGTTATGGTTTAGAGTGCTTCTAGGATCTTCCTATGCATTTGAGTGTGAGGTCATGTATACCTTGTTTGCATTTGTGTCTTATACCCCGTGTGATGGGCCTGTTAGTATCTCCTTAGCATGGTGGGAGTGGACCTTTGGTTCCACATGGTCGGGTGGTAGTGATTCTTATTACCATTGAGATTCTGATGGATTCTTCTTTATGCTTGGATGTTCCTTGTTGCAACTTTATCTTCCTTGTCTTTTGGAGACTTGATCATTTATGGGAGTTGTGTATTGTACCATATGTAGATATTGGTTATCATTCTTTGGAGGATGTATTGTATTGTGTTTTATGTATTATTACATACCTTGCGACTTGTGTAGTAGATATTGATTAGGTAGCATACCTTATGGTATCATATGTATATGTAATCTTGTAATATGAGATGTATGTTATTGGAATCAGATTATGTAATCTTTTATGTTAATTCATTATATTTGTTATTCATAGATTATTATGCTTAAGTAATTCTATGTCAAGGAACCTTGAGAAATGTTAATCATGTATGAGTTGTATTTCATGTATGTCATGTACTTCATTGTATTGCTTCTGCATTGTTATAATTATTGTTTGTAAATATTTAAAAAAAAATTATTCCATAAACTTAGCATCATGTTTAGGTTAAGTTCTCCTGGGTTCCTTGGCGGGGCATTACACTTGGTATCAGAGCCCATGTTTCTACATTGAGATCTCTAGGAAATATGTATGCCCATTAGTTGTCTTTTGATTTTAAAACTTGAAAAAAATATTGACATAAAACTCTGATGTATTTAAAACCATTTCTTTATGATTATTTGATTTCTTTTGATGTTAGTAGTTTGATGTTGGTTCTAAGTTGTGGTTTGATTCTCTGGTTGATTCAAGAATCATGCCTGAAAATAGATCCACTAGAGGTCATGGTAGAGTCTAAGAGGGTGGTCGTGGAAGGGGTAGGGATCACAGTCCTTCCATGAGTGTTCATCGAGATAATAAAGATGAGTAGAGGTATGAGCGTCGAGCTGGTTCAGAGGAGCCAGGCATTAGGCAGTTTTTGCAGGCATTACTGAACCATATTCCTGAGCAGTGTAGAGTGGAGAGGGAGAGATCTAGGAGCCCTCCATGGAGGACTATTGCAGTGGATCCTGCAGTTGTGGCAGTGAACCACATGAGAGATCTCATGTGAGTGCAACCTACTCCTTTTGATGGGGAAGGAATAGGACTCGGAGCTAAGACTTGGCTCATAGCCTTAGAGAGGGTCTTCACTATGCACCCCTTTAGTAGCAATACTAAAGCAAGGTATGATATGATGAAACTATCACATTTTGCAGCAATATGGAGGAAGATAGAGGAAGAGAAGATGGGTCTCTAGATGGACACAATTACATGGGAACTCTTCCTTGAGCACTTTAGAGAGAGATTACTCTTTGATCAGTGGAGACAACAGAGGGCTAACGAGTTCCACAACTTGAGGCAGTTGACCCTATTAGTGGTTGAGTATGAGAGTCGATTCTTCAAGCTCAAGCATTATGTTGGATATGGTCAGGATTCGGCACTTATGATTCAAAACTTTGTTAGGGGGCTGAATGAACGCATTGTTGGGGAGGTTAGCCTCTTTGAGCCTACATCTCTCAGGGAGGTGGTCATCAAAGCTACCCTTGCAAAGGAGAATCTAGCATTGGGCCATGGTGGTCATTCAAGAGTGTAGTGTAGAGAACCTACTTCTCTTGTCAGAGGTAATCAATCTTAGGGAGCTGGGAATGCTAGATGTCCTTCTACCATTCCAAACGATAATTAGATTTACTAGCAAGGAGGAAACAATCCTTCTTCTTTTTGTGGTCCTCAGAATAGGAACTTTCGTGACAATCAGCGTAGCAAGCGCAATGGGCCAATTCAGCCAGCACAGAGTGTGTATCAAGATGTCAGTAGGGGCAGTGTTTAGTAGTCTAGTGCACCTTTGGTTAGAGGAGGTGGTAGTAGGGGAGCTTTCTTTTCCTGTGGACCCTTTGGACATATTGCAGTCAATTGTCCTTAGCATCCAACACATTTCTTAGGACAGAGGCCATTAGCTTCTCAGCCGACAGTGGGTAATGTTGGTATGTCTCATGGAGTGTATGCAACATTTGATCATCCTCCACCTATGTATCATTCTCCTGTGAGTGGGGCTACAAGTAGAGGTCCAAAAGCTAGTTTACGGATTCCTATAGTGGGGAATGATCTTCAGTGTTTGAATTAGAGACCTGGGAAGGGTCCTATGGGACCCACACTTTGAGTCTTTTAGGACTTGGATTAGATGTTCTGTGATGACAGATTGATTTCTCTATCTTTGTTTTAGGATTATAGGAGTAAGCCTAGTTTTACGGGAGGAGGAAGTAATACCCACCTCTTAGTTTGCTTTTCAGTTTTTGGATGCCGAACTCTTTTAGACATTTTGATGTATGTGTGGTTATTTCAGTTGATCTTTAGGATGTTTATGTAATACATTTTAGTATGTTATTGATCCATTATTAGTATGTTATATCTTCTATGTATATGCAATTTATGGTTATTTAATGATGCTTATGTATATGTTAGGATTTCATTTCGATTATGGTTTTTTGACAATACTGACCTTAGATTTATGTGCACTTGGATCATTGTATGTTTTGCATTACTGTTTGTTGTGCTTGGTATGGTATGGGACAGAGACATAGATACTTGCTTCGGTGAGATCCACATGATAACCTAGTCTCAACCATTGTTTTCTATTTGATATATGCATGTATGTTCATCTTGGTGATGACAGGGTTGCAGGTACTAGGATACGTCTTCCCTAAATTGGCAGGAATCAGCATGCCCTATCACAATAATCTCAATGGTAAGAGAGGGGAGATAGTTTTCAGGTCCAAATCCTATCCCAAACCTAATTGTCCTAGTCAATGGATAAGTATTCGTTTGACTACCTTACTGAATTCGTATAGTTGATAGGAATTCGTGTACCCCTTTCCTTTAGTATGCTTGATTTTGCTCGTGTTTGATTTCAGGTGCTTGATTTGATTATGTGTGTGTTATATCATGTTATTTATTTAATTGAATATTATTGCAATTAATTATTAAATATAGGGTATTTAATTAATTGAAAATTAAATTAAATACCTAT
>MU224448.1:388331-406456 GCA_018584345.1 Thuja plicata
TTTAATTGAATATTATTGCAATTAATTATTAAATATAGGGTATTTAATTAATTGAAAATTAAATTAAATACCTATGTTTAATTGAAAGGTTAATTAAAGTACAATTATTGAATATTAATATTTAATTGAATATTAGAGTAAACATGCTTTTATACTTTATTAAATAATTAAATATTTAGTTGCATGGATTATGGTGATTTAAATATTTAAGTTATTTAATTTAATATTTTATTAATTTCATGTGCAAGTTCATTAGTGAATTTAGAGTTTGAATTAAAAATGCAACTTGGATTACTAAGTCAAAGTTGAGTTGTGCAAGTAATTAGATATTTTGATTAATAATTAAGGAATTACTTTCAATTTTGGAGTTGAGTTCTTTTAGGAGTTATCTAGTGTGTTGTAATTAGGTTTTGCTTAATTAGGGGTAATTGATCCTCTTTAGGGGGATTCTTCTCTCATTTGGGGATAATAGGTTTTTGGTAGCATTTTTGGAGAAGCTTGTGTGTTCTTGGCTTTTGGAGGATTTGTGACATTCTTGTGGATGCATGTTGGAAAAAGTTTGTGTGAAATTTGTGATTGTGTGTGTGGTTGGAAGATCCAAAGTTTAATCTTCTTCAATGGCCTAATTTCTTTCTGTTCTTGTGTCGGATCTAAGGTAGGGTTTTGTTCCTTTGTTGAATTCAAATCTTAGAAATGTTCTGTCTTCGTTATGCTTGTGTGATGTTATATTCTTGATTGAGGGTTACTTGAAATTATTGTTGAAATGGGTATTTTTGAAAACCTAGATCTTTGATTTTTAGAGAAAAATGTATTTTAGCCTAGTAAGGAATTGCTTTCAAAATTTCATTGGATGAAACCTTGTGGAAGACCCTTAAATTAGAAAAATCAAATTTCCTATAGTTAGAACTATAGAAGAAAGAAAATTATTGCTTAGAAAATCAAATTCCTTGGGAACAATCTATTTTCCTATTGAAAATTTATTGTTTGAAAAAAAAAATAAGCTCTTTGTAAAAAAGAATACAGAATAAAAAAATATACACCAGTCAATTTTTAACACTCAGAAAAAGACAAAATTCAATTTCATGGTTTAATTTCCATTTTCGGAAATAATTAAATAAAAAATAAATAAATTAGATCTCTTTTTTTTTAAATTTCTTGGTTTAGAGATTTGTTAAAAAAAAATTTAAATAAAAAAAATATTGTTTTTAGGGCAGTTGGTGGCAGAGGCCACCCCACCCCCTGCGCTGGCAGGCAGCCTGGCGTGGCAGCCGGCGTCGGTCACAGCCTGGCCATGCCCTCCTTTATAAAGGGGGCCAATGGATATGACAGTTGGGGTGGGGGCCACAGGGACCCCCCGTATAGTTTTATTTTGTTGTTTTTTAAAAAGTTTTTTTTTAATTAGATTTAATTGTATTGTTATTAAAATTGGTTTTTTTTTAGATTCGGGTTTTAATTTATGATTAAATTTTAATGTTAGTTAATTTTATTTTATTGTTAGTTTATTTTAAAATTTAAATTAATTTACTATTAATATTTAAAATAGTTTATTTTTAATTTTTAAATTAGTTTGGTATTAATGTTTAAATTAGTTTAATATTAATATCTAAATTAGTTTATTGTTAATTTTTAAATTAGTTTTAAAATTAACTTTTAAATCAGTTTTATGTTAATGAGGAATTTAATTAGGAATGAGATTATGAATTTAATTAATAATGTGATTTAATGTTATAGGTAAATAAGAGCATATATTTTTTTATCATTAATAGATCATTATTAATCATTAAATCATATGGTGTTAAACTAGATCTTGGAGATATTGATTGGGTGATTTATATGTCGCACCTAGGAATTTAATAATTTTATAATTATAACTGGAATTGGTAATTATTTCCTAGATTTATTTATATGTTATTTTTATAAATAGATCTATAGGAAATGTTAACATTTTACCAATGTGAAATTTTTAATTATTGTTGGATAGTAATTTTAGTGGATAAATGAATTTGCATGATTAGGGATTATAAATTTGTTTATCCCTAGGCTAACATTGTATTTACTTTAATGCATTTTGAATATGAAATTATTGTACCATGATGTGTTTTGGGTGCGTGTTTAAACAAATTGTATGTTCTTCTATGTTATCATGCTTTCGGGTGTCTGTTGGGCTAGATGACCCTTAGGACATAATCTAGAGGTTTTGGGATTGTACTTTCTGCATGGTGTTTTATGCAATGTTAGTTTGTGTTTATATGATGATGTCATAGTCTTGATATCCTAGACCCAACCTTATTCAGTTTTGATGTATTGTTTGGTCTTGTGAGGACACTATAGATTATTGTATGGTTATTGAGAACCTATGTGCACCTAAATGGGAAGGATGCAATTTGACATTTGATATATCTTTATGTTACTCTTTTGTGAACTTAGGGTAGGTTACCTAGTTGTATAGTAGGAGGTGGCTTGCAATAAGTTTCGGATGCCACAAGTGGCTGCTAGGATCGCTTATTCTTAGTAGTGGTAACAAGTGATAACAGAATAAATTAATTAGGATGCCCTAGTATAAACTAATATGATAATGCTTCACCCATGCTTGAGCACTAGTATAGGCTAAGATGGAGGATGGGAGGATGATTTCCGCCTTGAGGGGTGTGGGTACAACATCATTAGTGATCTTGTCTGTTTAAAAGGTCATTGATACCGTGTAAGGTCACTTGAGTGTCGAAATCCATTGAGAGATTGCTAGGACAAAACTCAAGGGTTAGACGTACATGATGACACCTTCCTATATACAACTTAGGTTATCCTACACATGTGAGTACCTCTGGTGTTGTTTAGTGTTCCTTGTTATGGTTTAGAGTGCTTCTAGGATCTTCATATGTATTTGAATGTGAGGTCATGTATACCTTGTTTGCATTCATGTTGTATACCAGGTGTGATGGGCCTATTATTATCTCCTTAGCACAGTGGGAGTAGACCTTTGGTTACATGTGGTCGGGTGGTGTGATTATTATTACCATTGAGATTCTGACGGATTCTTCTTCATTCGTGGATGTTCCTTGTTGCAACTTCATCTTCCTATTCTTTTGGAGACTTGATCATTTACTGGAGTTGTGTATTGTACCATATGTAGACATTGTTTATCATTCTTTGGAGGATGTATTGTATTGTATTTTATGTATTATTACATACCCTGCGACTTATGTAGTGGATGTTGATTAGGTATTATACCTTATCGTATTAGATGTATACGTAATATTGTAATATGAGATGTGTGTTAATGGATTCAGATTATGTAACCTTTATGTTAATTATTTATATTTGTTATTCGTAGATTATTATGCTTAAGTAATTCTACGTCAAGGAACCCTCGAGAAATGTTAATAATGTATGAGTTGTATTTCATGTATGTCATGTACTTCTTTGTATTGCTTCTGCATTGTTATCAATATTTTTTGTAAACATTTAAAAAAAAATTATTCCATAGACTTAGCGTCATGTTTAGGTTAAGTTCTCCTAGGTTCCCTGGTAGGGCATTACATTAAAGGATTTAACAATATGAGTTTTAGGACAACCTTGTTTAAAAGGATTTTGCAACTGATAAACTGGTTAGAAAGTAACAACAAATTGTGATCTGAAACATACAACTCACTTTGTAAATACAGATCCAATTATAGCTCAAAATGCTAATTCACTGACTGGTCTTCATTGTCATATCTATCACTTAGATCTTCTTGGAAATCCTTCAAGCAATCACCATTGTCCAGTCCTATACTACTCTCTTCAGCCATTTCTTCCTTCTTAGATTTTGCCAATCAACTGAATTAACCTCATACAACATACACATAACCTGCAATTAGGTTAATCTTATACCTCATTGATAGGGTATCTTGATTTATTTCCGATTAATCATCACCATATATCTTAGGGTTTTGTCAGATCCAATGAATCATTCCAACATTTTGTTTTCATCTATATTATAGAATACATCCTAAAACTCCTGCTTGAATCCATACATAAAAATGGTTAAATATATATTAAATTCTCATTTAATTATCCACAAAAATCATTCTTATATTAAATACACTTCACATATCCCAAGAAAATAAAATATGTGAGCTAGAATCTCATATCTCTCTCAAACTGTCAAAGTATTGACACCCGGTCAATACTTTGTTCTTTTGCTCGGTCATCACTAGATAACTCAGTAATTTACTGACACTAGGAAAATATTGATGCCCAGCCGATACTAACTTTTCTCGGCATTTAATCACACTCGGTCAACACTCATATCACTCAACATAAACATAAGTTCCTTAATCTTGTGCTCTATTACTCAGTTAAGACTAATCTTTCAGTCATCCAAACTTAGCTTAGACTTAAGATAAAAAAAAATATTACCTTGTCAAGGTGAAATCTCATCAAGTACCCATTGCAGTTTCACATAACTCAACCATTTAACCAGGTCTTCTTGTTATATCTTCTTTTCAAATCTTCTTCGTCAATTAATTGATATGGCACTTTACAAGATAGCAATTGTCTTACAAGTTAAGGTTTGACATCAATGGCAATATAAAAATTGTTTCAATTGTAGTTTCCAACAAAATTGTACACTGAACTTATATTTAAAATAAAATTATATGAATTAAAGTTAACTCATGTTTTCTATTCAAAACCAAAATTGGACGAATACACTTGTGCATTGTTGCATAAATAGTTCATGTGTGTATGTTCTTCTAGGGGTCCTGCATCATAAAAATAAATGTTCAAATGTTAGTAAAAGTATACATTTAAAAGTAAAGTTCAATTTATGCTATAAAAATTTACATGTATTTTATTCAATCTAATGTACTCACCAAGTAAATTACAACTTTGAATAGTGAAAAGCTGTAAAATGCACAAGTTGTAGATGTCATCCATGTTGTCAAGTTGTACGTGACTTCTCAATAACAAAATTTAATTTTCCTTATGTATATAACAAAAATATATATATTAAAGGGACTAAGACAAAAATTTATCAAAAGCAAATTGAATTCTAGGACCAAAAACTTAAATAAAATAATTACACTCAACTAGTATTACAACTTTGATTAGCCAAAAGTTATAAAATGAAAAAGTTGAGTGTCATCCATGTTGTCAAGTTGTACTTGATACCTGAACACTAAATTAATTCACTATATATAAGAATAAAGAAGCCATATATACATATAGAACTACATATAAAGAACACAATTACAAAAACTTACATGCATAAATTTGATTCAACCTAATGTGTCATTTTCATCCTCTCTCTTCTGCAATGCATCTATGATTGCCTCATGCTCTTCCATTAAAAGTGTCCATAACATTTTATTAGCAGGTTTCCCTTTGTATCTTTCTAATTTGATATGTGTTTCCACCACCAAATGAGAATATCATCATCATCATCTACTTGATGACATATCAAATTTTTCTTAGGTTCCACACATCTAGCTAGCCAATACTTAGTTTTCTCATCAGTATCCTTAGGTGCAACAACAACATACACATGTCCTGCAAAATAAAATTAAATACATGTACAAATAAACTTGTTAGATTTTTTTAATTCAAGTACAATCATAAATTATATGGCATACTTAAATAGTATAATTTAAATTTTTACAAGAAATTGAATTACCAAGTTGTATGAGGTCTAAAAATTGATCATAATCTTCTTATGCAAATGCATGACCTTGATCTTTATTTCTTGTATCATCTTGATCTTGTCTCTTACTAGGTCTTAAGGATTTATGTTTTCATTCTTTAACCCATTTTTTAATCTCTCATTCTTCCCATTCACTTGCAACACAAAATTGACAAAAACATGCAAGCACCCTACTCCATATAGCCCAAGTGTTAGAATTTGAACTCTTAAATGAATTCCATTTAGCTAAACCATTGATTGTAGCACAATCATATCTGGAAAGGATATTCTTCTCTTCAACTAGCTAGAAGAAATGTCTTATTAAAGAGTTCTCACTGGATGCTATAGATAAAGTTGTATTACACCATTCCACAATTGCATGTGCATTTTTAAATTTGGATTTTTCCTCAAATTTAAGTTGCTCTATGCAAAGGGCTCTCTTAACACATGCATCAACACCATCATGTTCTCCTTTCCCATGTATAACCTAAAAAAAACTCCACATATGTTTGGTATTAGTTTTCTTATGTGTCCTACTCAACCAATAAAACATTCTAGCATTTTTTAATTTCCTTGTGCAATTATCTGACCATATTAGATGCTATTGCATTTAAATTTCACTCTCGCTTAAATTATCATAAAATGTCTTGAATAAATATTGGATAAATTCTAATAAGTGAAATTTATTACCAAGCATAAAGAAATGGAACTCGCTCAAAATTTTTTGATCATCTTCTGTACTATCAGTTGCATGCCTATAGACAATATGAACAGAAATTGCTACTTGCACTGAATTATAATATTGCGATTGAACCTCATCTTGTGGTGCAAGCACGTAGTTCTGTACAAAGCTAATGACTGAAAGTATACTAGCAACAAGAAATGTATTCTTGCACATGTGAAACTATCCATCAAGCTATCTATCATTTGAGAGTTGCTTTTACATATTTGGTTATGATCATACTCAGATTAAATTCATTCATAAATGCATGGATACTAAATTTTTCAGTAAATAAATCGTACTGTCTTCCAACCTTTCCATCCTTCAATGGATACTCAATAGTTATAAATATTTTTACATCAACTAATTTTTGTCCAAAATCAATTGAAATATTTTCATTCAAACATTCATCTAACAATGCAAGATTGCCACATATATCACATACACAAGAAAAAAATGCATTGAAAAGTATTACAAAACAAACCCAATATAAAATCCTTTAGAGTTTGAGGTGGTATATTTATACCACATTCCTGCAACATTTCATTAGTATGCGTGGTAGCACGTATACATCAAAATACATCATAATGGTAACGAAATTGAACATGAGTTTTGAAATAACATGTGACTCTTTCCTTGTTGATCCTTACATACCAAGGTTTACACTTTTCAAAAGATCTTTGACTAATGCTAATATTTAACACCTTATCATCAAAAAAAAAATATACAATTTAGTTTGAGTCATTTCTAAAGGTGTTTTGGATGTGGATCATGAATTTTTGAGCCAACTCTTAATTTAAGAACATCTCTGAAATTAGGTGATACTCTTTTATTATCGTGCCAAAAATTTTCAATCAAAGTTTTTAGTTCACCAGTTAATTGTATATCATACCTTAGGATTCTGCCACTAAAAGTCCACAAATTGTTTGTTGGATCACTTTCAAAGTTAACTATTCTCTTTACAGCTCTCTCCAAATTTTTATGATGTATATTAATATATCCACTTACGTTATTCATCATTCTTTTATTAGAAGTTGTTTTCTTTACTAAAGTTGTTGTTATTACTCATCGTGTCATATTCCTATCTTTAGAAAAACTTTTCTTTCTATTTGTATCAAAGGAACTAGCAACAATCGATACAACTTGTTTTAAAGATTCATCGTTCTTCTTTGGTTTGACATAAATGCCTAACCTCTTCATCACTTTTCACATTTTAGTCATTTTAATTACTTGTAACATTCGTTGACAGTGAAACCCAAATTTATTATTATAAAAAATATTGTCTAAAAAATCTGCTGGTGTGTGTCCTAATCTGTCTACATAAAACCAAGCCACGAAGATTGTCTAGAACATCACTTTTAATTTAAAAATGTCCATTCATTTCATTATCATTCAAACATGTTTATTTCTCAATTGGTGTTTCTATGTCTACATCCACATTATTGATTTCAGTTTCCATTTGATTTTTTATTTTAATTGGGGTTTGAATTTCAGTTTTAGTAGGGGTGTGAATTTAATTTTCAATTGGGGTTTGATGTGCAATATTTTTTACTCTATTTTTATGAAGAAAATCTAAATGATTTAAAGAGTAACATGCTTCTACAAAATCACCAATTTACTCATGAGAATAAACAAGGGGTTGTGAATAAATTCCTGTATCAAATACTGAATTAGAATTTGATGCACCTAAATTTTGTGTTTTTTTATTCAACCTCTACATCTATGATGGTGTCATCAATGTTCTCCTCTTCTCAAATTATTGTTGAACTTGAAGCTCCAACATTATTCAGTTCTCTAATTCTTTCTCTTTTTTCTCATTGACATTTTTCCTCCTCCCTATTTGCCGCAACCTCCTCATCTGTTAGAACCTCCCTTTGTCTCTTTTTATGTTGCTTTGATCCCATGTTTGTACCAAACTTTGAATTCAAAAACTTCTCCTCATGTCAAATCCATAAGAAGAAAAGAAACATGAATTTTTTATGAGAATATTCCTTCTATTGATTGGGACAGTAAAAAATGATTGAATAATCATTCAATCATTGAGATTTGTCCTTGTAGGCCTTTTTTTCCCAATAGATCTTTTAGAAATGGGCACCCAATATTTAAAAGAAATGATTGCCCATTTATAAATCAGGAACCCATTTCTTAAAAAATTGTGCCCATTTTGTGCTCAATGGTACAAATCAAAATGGGTGACCATTTTTTAATTTTAAATAATGGGTTCCCATTTCATAAAACATGGAGCGAGAAGCATACAACTGCCTTTGTTTTAGGTTTGGGATAGGCTTTGTGGGACTGAGCCTATACTTGGACCTCTAAAATAATGGCTAAGGAACTAGAATGCTAGATTTTTGCCTTGCCAAAAAAATTTGAGGGCCTTCCTGATCATATCTTTTGACGAAACAAAAACCCATTACAATTCTCACAGTCCTTATTTTAGAAATATAAATTTTATAGTGATTAATTTTGTTCTACTATATTTACATTATTTAGTAATCAAAAGTGGTACCTAAACTTAAAATAGTGAGGCTCACTAAAACTTTAATAACTTTTTTAGGTTTTTTGGAAAATAAATTATATTAAATAAGTCTACATACAATTCTCTTCAAGATTAAAAAAATAAATTTTTAAAAATGTGAAATTTTCATCAATTTATGGTGGCCGTAAACCAAAGGTTTAAAAAATGTATATTATAGCCAATTAAAAATTAACAAAAAAATTCAATAAAAAAGAAAAGAAAAAATATGATCATAAATATTTGGTTTTTAAGGTATCTTTATCTAGAAGGATTCACAAAATTCATTTATTTAGGTCAAAATATGGTGGTCGTACATGTGTGTGGTATGGTCCTAAAACATGCATTTTCAAAAAAGTAGTTTTTAAACATGCCTACTAAAAACAAATTTCTACCATGTGGATATTGAATAAATTAAATATTTGAAAAGTAGGCTCCGAGCACTACATTTTGTATTACTGAATTTTTTTGAGAGTTAAGATTCAAGTGCCTCAAATTTTGACATCAATTGATAAAAAAATTAAAAAACAGCGAAAACACTTGAAAAACAATGAAAACACTTCCACTTTTTGCCCAAAAGTGGCTCTCAACTTATTGCAGCTACCCAGTAGTTAGATATAATAATCCTCCAATCGTTGATTTATACTTCTTTGTATAAACCTTTAGTGACTCATTGATGAAGTGTACTCCCCTTATTAACACAACACACAACAAAATTGAGAATAACAACAAATTATAAGGACAAGAAATGGGCTTTCTATTATGTCCAATGGAATGGAATTACAGTATTTAGAAATATAACATGCACATCCACATTAAAATTCTCATAACAATATTCTGCAAGCCAGAGCCACCAGATCCATATCCTAAAAACTGACCTAGATAACAAAGGGACCAAGTCAAGATTTTATCTTCAACATCATAAAGAGAGAGTCTAGGATTTGGATTCTTTATAAGATTTTACAAAGTTTTTAAAGGGATCTAAATGTAGTATGAGTATTTTGCAAGGCTTTATGTAGCTATGATCTTGGCTTAATGCAAGAGGATTAGGATTGAAAATGAAAGGAGACTAATGCAATGTATGAAAAGGGATTATGATATGAATATGCAATGACTATAAAGAAAAACACAAGGCTCCAAGATAGATGTTTTTGGTCTCCATGTGTTCACTAGGTTTTTTTTGTAGACAAGGTGTTCTGTGAGAAATCAAATTGATTAAGAACATTTAGGAATGTTTTGAATGAGACTTGAATGTTTCGGAGTGTTTTTTAAATTGTTCTTTAAAAATTTTAAACACTTACACAAGACATGTCAGGTAGAATGATTGTTGTAAAATTAAAACAAACACATGACAACCTATGGAAAGAAAGGAAAATATCTGGTGAATTCCCACTTGAAAAAAGTTGAGTCACTCCTACTCATAGAGGAAAACCTATAATATTGGAGTCACGTGATCTTCCTTATAGTGCACTCACTTCTCAGGCACACCAAGCTTCAAATCCCAAGGGAACATTGTCTCTACTAAGAGAAGAAAAAATGTGGGATGTCCTAGTCGGTCTCAGACCTTTTGTGCTAGCAAATAGAGTTTTTTTGGATACTATAACAAGGTTTCTAGTTTGGGCATCTTTTCAGGTCGCTTTATGTAAAAAATATTAACCCCGTTATGGAGGACTCCCAGCCTACAAAAGTTATATTTTGTAGGTTTTTATGCACCACACAGGTATTAAGGGAGATCTTTTATTGGAATAGATAAATTGACACTTGTTGACTGTTACACTAATCACAATGTAATTTCTTATATACCATTTTGGAAGGGCTTGGCTTTAGCCTTTTACCGGTTGCACAATCCCTCTCACTAGCTATGCTAAAGCCCTCAGGAGGTAGCCACTCTAGAAGAATTATATGAATTTATCCTACACCCAAGATCCACGAAGCCAAGGGGAGAGGATAGGATCATATAATTTTTAGGATCAAAGTCTAAAAGACTCTTCAAAATACATAAGAAAATTGATTCTTTCTAAGGACCAAATCTGAAGTGTTTTTTAACTGCTAAAAATAGACATGAAAGTTTTGGAAGACAGACAAGGTCTTCATCTAGGGTCCTACAAACAATAAATTAGTATTTTGTGATTAATTCTTCATCCCATGATTTCCAAAGTGGTTCACAAATCATTAGTAATATACAAATCAAGCATATCAAGTGCAGAAACAAATTTAGGAATAAAGAAACTCAGAATATAGCATGAAAACAACTCATTTTACCAATTGTGCAGTATCAGATAACCAAGTGCATGGTATCAGAGGACCAAGCTCATGGTATCAGAGGCCCAATTGTGTGGTATAGGAGGAATAGGTGTGCATCTCCTGACCAAGTGTGTAGAAATCCTGACCAAGTGTGCAACTTTTTCATCAGAAGCTAAAAATAGAGCAAAAATTTGGAAAATTGAAGACTTTTGACCAAAACAAGCATTGAGAACTCATAAATAATGCAATTAGGATTCATTTTAGTCCATTTTGGAATTATTTGGAAAGATTGAAACTAATTTTGGAACTTCTAATTAGACTAAGTGAATATTGAAATTATTTTGAAACAACTTAACTTAGAGATCTAAATTTATTCCTAAACTAGTTGAATGTTCATTTTAGGTTCCCAAATTAGGTGTGAATGTTCATTTTAGTATACTCTTCAACTCAAAAAAATTTATTTGGCACAACTAAATCAATTAGGACACCTAGTTAGGCTAGATTTAAAATTTGATCATAATTGAAAGAAAACTTATTAATTAGCCTTTGTATGGAATCTTAAACTAGGTAAAGATCATTTTAGGAACACAAAACGTATGTGTGAGATTCATTTGAAGTTCCCAAATTGAAATATGAGGTTAATTAACCAAATTAGGGTTGATTTTCATCATTTAGGGTTCATTATAGTCTTAGAATTGAGAAAACTAAAAGAATAAAGAATAAAATGCAGAACTACTTCCTAAACCCTAATGTATTGATCCTAAACCACCAAAATGCATTCCATTTGATCAAGTGAATAGAAAGGTCAACCAGCTACACATAAAGTTCAACCATGTGCACAAATCTGGGCACCAAGTGCATAGAACTAACAACCAACTATGCAGAACTTAACCAACTATGCAAGATTTCAGACCAATTGCACAACTTTCTTCCAAGACCCTATAACTGCATAAAAACTCCAAAATAAGTAAAATAAGACATGTTTCACATAAGTTTCACCAAATGTAAGACCAAAAAAATGTGTAGATTGAATATCTAGAGTAACTATAAAACCCTAAATAGTATGCAAACCCATCTAATATATCATTAAAGCCATTGAAATGAGAGTTCAAAATATATGCAAATAAAAATAAAATCCCTTCAATTAAAGCTCCATTATTCTCCTTTATTCTCCATTAATTTGATTTTATGTTGCTCTTTGCCAATGAAAAAATTGCACAAAGATTTGAAATCACAAGTTGATAGCAATAATACTAAGAGATAATGGTTAACCAAAAGGAGACAAAATAAGCTCAATTTATAGGAGATGAAAGTTCAAATTGCAGAATTAGCAATGGAATGTGCAAATTGGAAGTTTGAAAGGTTTATGACACTTGGTAAAAGGGAGAGGGAAATATTTTATAATTATGACAAATTATGACATAATGAAGGCCAAATTAGTGGGTGGAAAGGTTGAAGAAATATGAAGGGAAGGTGTAAGAGGTTAAGCTAGTTAATAGGGGATGGAGGCTAGAAAATAGGAACAGGATATGTGAGGTTGATTTCTGAGGTTTTAAATCAATTAAGAATTCAGTATTCCTCACAAAAGGAAATTATTATTTATGAAATTTAAAATTCCATAAATTAAGAGGTTAACCAATTAATTAATTGGAAATTAATTAATTTTGGAGACTTAAGATAAGGAATGAATAAATATAATTTATTCATAAAAGTTAGGGATGAACCATAGGTCATTCATTCCAACAGGAAAAATTAGCAGATTATTGGCCAAATCAAAGGCATTAATGTGAAATTGAATTTATTTTCATGATATTAATAAGGATTCAGGAACAATTAAGATGGTTCCAGAATGGTTTAGGAAAAAGATGAGGCATTCATGAATTTGACAATGCGATCAAATAATTATGTTTGAAAATGATATAGTAGCATCAATGAACTTCGATGATCTCAGAGGATTGATATCAAATTTTAGGAGATATCAATGAAGTTGGACAATGGCCCCAAAATTATGATGATCTAAAATAGCATTGATGACCTTCGACAATGTTATTGAATTAGTGATGATGGGTTGATGGCAATAGCATCGATGAACTTGGACAATGCTATCAAATGAATGATGAAAAGAGATAAGGCTTTTTTGAACATTAACAATGCCCTAGGATAATAAGATTGGATTAATGATGAAAATATTGACTAGATTTGAAAAATGATTTGATTGATTATAAAGTGATTTAAATAGGCATCTGTGATCTTGGACAATGACCCAAAATGGTTGGAATAAGCCTAAAATGATCCTAGGATGATTAAAAATAAAATAATATTAATTTGAATTAATTTAGGATGGTTTTATATGGTTTAGAAACATTTAGGATCAAATAGGATTGGGTTAGGAAAATTTAGGATAGATCGAGATTGATTAGGGAATGATCAATTGCGCCAAGAGGTTAGAAATATTAGCACTTAATTGAATAATTCCAAATATTCAATTAACGATGAAAGACACAATGTTGTCATATAATAAACACCATATGTAGAACATGAAGGAATAATTAGATCTTAAAACAATGTTTTAATTGTAATGCCAAAAATGTTAAACACGTAGACTAGCAAGCTCGAACCATTTTTGAGCATCTACATTTTGCTCCTCTTTGATACAATATGATTATGAGTGTTGTGTCAAAGAAATTTGAAGGAAAAATCACATCAAACATGCCCCAGTGACATCGGGATACATGGGTGCCCCCTCAAGTAATTGACTGAAAATGCAAATGATAGGTCAATTTGTTGACTATGATGAGGAAAATTCACAACAACAAAAGGATAAAAAATTAGAAACACAAAAATTATGAGGCTCAAAGTGCAAAAAGCATCGCAACCAAAAAAAGAGGCAAGGGTTGCATGTCCAACTAGGAAACCAAGAGGCTATAAAAAGGCTTGGAGAGGGATTTGGAGGTCATTTTCACTCTCACTTTTGGAAGAATTTGAGCTCTAAAACTAGGAGAATGGATTGGGTACCAGTAGAGAATCAACATAGGGAACAAGTGCGTAGCTACCAATGACTACAATACGCAGGACCACATGTGAGTAAATATGATCCTCTTAGTCATTTCAATGTTTGCATGCATTTCTAGGAAGTTAGGGAAATTTTGATTACCCACACATACCAAGTGCCAAAAAACACACCCAAGTGCCCAACGAATGCACTTGGCTTGCCAAGTGCAATCCTAGCTGCACTTGGTTGGGCAAGTTGTGTAATTGGCTAAGCCTTCTACAAATCAGGCCAGGATAGAGTCCAGAGGGTCCTAAACCTTCCTAAATGTTCCTAAATATGTAAAAACCCTGAGATAGGTCTAAAATTATCTCAAAGTTGGTCAAACATGGTCTGAGTTTGTCAAAAAGTAACATAAAGTACAAAAAGTTGACCAAAGTTGCATGGTAATCGTAGGAGGAGCTAGCATTGCTGCAGACACAAGAGAGCAGACTGAGGTATCTTACACATGACATAGGTTGAGTGGTCATGAGAGACAGATCCTAGCATCATTATTATTGTAATACATCATGTACATGCCCAAGATTAGTGAAAAATGAGGACTGATCACAGTGCTAGGGAAGCGATAGCACTCACAGACGAGTTCGTTCCACTTGTTGACTAGTGAGGTGATGGTGACATTAGAGGAAGTATGGCACATCCTTAGGATCTTGATACATGGAGATTTAGAAGAGTATGAAGCTACTACCGAGATATGATCACTCCATAGACTATTTGATAGTGACAATGGCGCTCTAGATATATGAGACTACAAGATTAGGTGGGAGACCATCACCAATTAGCGTGACAGCTTGGTGGCAGTGATATGCTACATGATCGCACAATTTGTAGTGTTAGAAAAAAAAGAGAAAATGGGTTCCCTATTGGCTAGTGAAGAGTACTTGAGTGCATGATTATGGACGAGATAGTGTTTTCATGGGGTCCCTACATGCTAGCTATGACATACTACCATATCCATCAGGTAGCCTACAGAGGAGGGTTATCAATCAGCAGTGGGATCAAATTGTTGCATGGTTGGGCCTACAAACATATAGTTGTATTCAGGCCTATTACAGAGAGATTTGTGATTCTAGATATGTTGTATGTGTATTGTTATTGCGGAGCACTCATACAAGGGCAGCTAGGATATGCACTACACTTCATACACGAGATGGATACACTCAAATATTTCACATGGTGACCATACAAGGATTTCCCCAGATGGGACGATGATAAAGAGAATTTACCATATTGCAGGCATGAGAAGTACCTCATTGGGAAGACCATCATAGGGCATGTGATGGTTGAGATACAACTGCTAGAGAGAGTGCGCAAAAATTTTGGAGAGATACGAGGAGTGCCGATAGGAATGACACTATTTGCATGGTCAAGAGGCAAGTTTAGGTCATCGGGTGTACTACTCGGGCCACAAGTATCTTACAAAGAGTTTGAGAAGATACAACCCAGGTAGTGGGGAGGAGGTGTAGATATCATAGATGCAGAGAAGACAACTAAATATGAAAGATGGTTCATCCAGCATAGACCTATTCCTCTAACAGATCTAGATGTTCTAGTACCGAGATTGTGGATTCTAAGGGATGAGAGTATGAAGGATGATAGCAATGCTGAGGATAAGGATAAGGACAGAAGAATTGATTCAAGTAGTGAGGATGTAGATGATGTCAAAAGTGATCCCTATGCTATGTCTATGTAGGTAGACGATGACCCAGAGTATCCACTATAGGATGAGGATATACTAGTGCCTTATGATAGGGATGAGGCAAACATGTAGTAGAGATAGTGCATCATAGAGATAATTATCCAAATAGATAGGTTGACTCTCGAGAGAGACACAAACCAAGCAACATAGGCTACAAAGTGATCATCATGGGAAATAAATTTAGAGGCATGGGTGATAGAGTGATTATCACTCACAACATAGGTGGATAGATTGACAGCAAAGAGATATATAGATCAAAAAACACTCATAGCATAGCTAGACAAATTGACAGTAGAGAGGGATACATTGATTTCCTCTTGAGATATAGCTATGTCCAGAGCACAGAGGTCAGAGGATAACTCACGACACTTTATTAGCAGCATTGCAGATAAAGGTGTGTGTGATGTCTCAGGGATGCTAGGGGATGCTCAGGAAGAGTCACAGTACTGGAGGAGCATGTATGAGAGAGATGTGCCACAAGATTAGTGGGCTTTGAGTTATAGGGATTATTATAGAAGATCACATTCTAGGAGGACACAAAGCAGTGGGGGAGTGTTGGGACCAAGTGAATCACCTAGGGAAGGTTAGAAAGGATAGTAGATAGGAGAACATTTATCTTGTAGACAGGATAGAGATTAGGAGGACCGAGAGAGCAAGGGCTAATAGGGGACTTTCTATAGCAGAGGGACTTCTTTGATAGACATGTTATAGAGCATGAGTCTACGGGCCTTAGTGTATATAAACACCTTGATTTTTGTACTCAGATACTTTTTTCATATATATATATATATAGTTATTTTATGATTATTTTTCTTATGTACATGGTGGATGCACATATTTTTACTTTCCAATTATATGATGATGCTTACATATTGGGATGCATTTCTTTTCTATGCAGTATATACATGTATGAATGCAACATTGTTTTTTTGGAAAAATGTGGTAGCTTTTAGAAACGTATGACTAGAAAATGCAAATGTATTTTGGAATTATTTTGATGTTTATGAATGTATGGATGCAGGATGCGCATGTTAATGGTGTTTTCCATATATAAATGCATGTATTTAGGAGGCACATGTCTTTTATGTACCAGAGTACTAGACCAAGGTGACTGCGAGTACTGACAGAAGAAGTGTTCACACAAAGTGGAAATTAGATGAATAAATGTTAGTAAGAGGGAAATATTTTGGCTTGCATAAGTGAATTTATGTCATAAGAGATTATTTTTTTATTGCAAACTGGATGCAATGCATCATGACATAAATAGTCAGAGTGACAAAGCAATCCTTTTGCATAAACAAACATAATGAAAATATAGAATGATCACACATTAAAGTGTTCTAAAACCCCTTAAGACCCCTTATGACATGTACAACCCATTAATTTGTCCCAAGGGGTCATAAGTGGTCCTAGCAATGATTAATGTATCCTAAGACCCCTTATGACACCTACGACCCATTATATATCATAAGGGGTTGTAGAATACACTAACAGATCCTCAGACCATTTATGACCTCTTATGACCCATTAATCTATCATAGGACCCCTTATTAGACCTACAACCCATTAGGACCCATCAATGTGTCCTAGGATCATATAGGATCCCTTGTGACACCTACGACCCAATATGTATCATAAGGGGTCCTAATGGGTTGTAGGATACAATAACGGGTCCTAAGACCATTTATGACCCGTGAAGGATCTACTAATGTGTCTTAGGACCCCTTAGGAACCCTAATGATAGTTATGACCCATTATGTATTATGAGGATTCCTAAGGGGTCTTAAGGGATCGTAAGATACATTAATGGGTCCTAGGACCATTTATGACCCCTTATGACCCATTAATCTATACTATGACCCCTTAGGACTCCTTAGGAGACATACAACTTCTTAGGACCTATCAATATATCCTAGGACCACTTAGGACCCCTTATGAAATCTCTCTCTCTTTCTCTCTCTCTCTCTCTTTCTCTCTCTCTCTCTCTCTGGTGTAGGAGCACCTAGGTAGGGCTAGAATGTAACCTATGGTTTCTAAGTGTTTTTGTCTTGTAGTGTTCCTAGCCACACCACTGGTGAAATAACAGGACTAGGTGGGTCCTAGGATGAATGTGTTGAGATTGAAGAATGTCAATCTACCCAAGAAACACCTGCATGCAAAACAACTGCTACGAGAATGAAGAAGACAGAAGAGAGGATAGACAGAAGCTATGGCGGCCGATAGGCCAGAGAGTGCAAA
>MU224448.1:416455-435098 GCA_018584345.1 Thuja plicata
AGGTTCCAGAAATTTAGCCCTTAGGGCCGACCAAACTTAGAATTATTTTATTTTTCAATTTAGTACATCAAAGTCGGCTCAAAATAACTTTTGAAACCTGAAAAATTTTGAAGGAAAATTATTTTCTTCTATTTTAGGTGACCCAACTTCCGGAGACCATAAGTCATCACCAGTTGACTCGATTGACTATTATAACCCCATTTCAAAAATGCCATGAAGCGCTCTACAATGACTCGATGATGCAAGCATCATCGAGCCTAAGTTTCAACCTCAACCGGGGCCTCTAAAGCCTTCAAAACTGAGCTCGAAGTTTCTGTACCCTGTTTTCAATACCGAAAATTTTTAATATCTTCAAAACTAGACCTGATCTAGCTATGAAACTTTATTGGCAAGCTGATATGACTTAGATGAACCTCCACATGCAAAATTAGAACATTCCGAGATCATATCGCCAACTTACTAAAAATAGCAAGTTTCCATAAATAGCAGCTCTGCACAAGGTAGCCCTTATTGAAAAGAAAACAGAAATATTTTTGGGTGATGCAAGATTGCCCTTACACCCAGGATGCTCCTGCATGAGATCTCAAGGATGATTAGAATGAAGGGTATGCTATTGTGGTAAGACCTAAGGAGGAAGAGAAGCCAGTAAAGGAGCCATTTCCATCATAGATACAAGGATTGCTTGAGAAGTATAAAGACATAGTGAGTGATGGCACTCTTGCAACCTTACCTCCTTGAAAAGTAATAAGTCATCAGATAGAATTTGTTCTTGGTGCATCTTTGCCTAATAAAGCAACTTATAAGTTAACTCCTGATCAGAATTTGGAAGTAGCAAGATAAGTACAAGAACTCTTAGATCAAGGCTTGATCAAAAAGAGTATAAGCTCATGTGCAGTCCTGGTTGTTGGCATCCAAGAAGGGAGGAAAATGGAGACTATGCACAGATTCAAGGGCTATAAATAGAATTACAATAAGGTATAGGTTCCCTATACCTAGGATTGAGGATATCATGGATTGCCTTGGAGGGGCAATATACTTTACTAAGCTAGACTTGAAGAGTGGTTATCACCAAATCAAGGTGAAAGAAGGCGATGAATGGAAAATGGCATTCAAGACCACAGATGGGTTATATGAATGGCCATTTGTCCTCACCAATTATCCGCGCACATTCATGAGGCTCATGAATGAAGTGCTCAAGGACTTCACATGGAAGTTTGTAGTTGTATATCTTGATGATATACTGATATTTAGCAAGGAAAAGGAGGAGCATATCAAGCATATAGAGGTAGTGTTGAAGAGATTACATGAGGAGAAGTTGGGTATCAATCTTGAAAAATGTGAGTTCTTCAAGGAAGAAATAGTATAATTGGGCTTTGTAGTGTCCAAAGGATCTTTGAATATGGATCAAGGCAAAGTTGTAGCTATCCTAAACTAGCCATCACCTACCATAGCCATTGAGGTAAGAGGTTTCCATGGCTTATCCCAATTTTATAGGAAATTTATTAGGAACTTTAGTGGTATTTGTGCACCTTTAATATAAACCATTAAGAGGGGTCAAAGCTAAGTTTAGATGGACCTTAGAAGCAGGGAAATCCTTTGAGATGTTGAAGAAACAAGTAGCCACTCAACCTATCCTACAATTACCAAGCTTTGAGAAACTATTTACTATTGAGTGTGATGTAAGTGGGATGGCAGTAGGGCGTGTATTGAGTCAAGAAGGTAGGCCAGTAGCCTTCTTTAGTGATAAATTAAATGAAGCTATGAAGAAGCACTCTTCTTATGACTTAGAGCTATATACTTTAGTTTAGTCCCTTAGAAAGTGGAGTCATTATCTATTGCCTAAATAATTTGTTAAGTTTACTGACAACCAAGCCCTTAGTTACATCAATATTTAGGGGAAACTAAGCAATAGACATGTGAAATGGATGGAATATTTGCAAGCATTCACATTTACAATTAAGCATAATAAATGGTAATTGAATAAGGTTGCAGATGCACTAAGTAGGAGATTGTTGATAGTCAAAGAAATTCAGTTGAATAGCATTGTAATTGATAGTTTTAGAAATCTCTACAAACTAGATGAAGACTTTGGTGAAGCATACAAGGTGTGTGTTGATTTTCAAAATCATTTCCATAGTAAGTTTTCTGATTTTACTTTACAAAATGGATTGTTGTTTAAGGGTAATCAGTTGTGTGTGCCAAGAGGTTCCATGAGAGAGAATCTTATACATGAGAAACACAATGGGTGTTTGAGTGGTCACTTTGGTATAAAAAAACCTTGGAACTTGTGCATAGGTTCTATCACTGGCCAAAGTTGGTAAGAGATGTTACTAGATATGTGGAGCAGTGTGTCATATGCATGAAATCCAAAGGAGGAATAAGTAATACAGGGTTATATCAACCTTTACCAGTCCCAAATAGACCATGGGAGTGTGTGAGCATGGATTTCATAGTGGGTCTACCCAAAACAAAGCAAGGATATGATAGAATTTATGTAGTGGTTGATAGATTTAGTAAAACGGGACATTTAATTCCTTGCAAAACTACCCATGATGCTATCCATATAGCATACTTGTTTTTTAAAGAGATTGTGAGAATTCATGGCTTACCCCTAAGTATTGTTTCAGATGGGGATGTGAAATTTATGAGCCATTTCTGGAAAAATTTGTGGAATAGATTGGGAACCAACTTGTCTTTTGGTTTAGCTTACCACCCTCAGACTAATGGTGAAAATGAGCTGGTCAATAGAGTTTTGGGTAACCTATTGAGGTGCCTAACTAAGGAGTATGATCAGACATAGGATGTGGTTATTCCCCAAGAAGAGTATGCATACAATGATAGTAAGAACAGAATGATAGCGAGAAGTCCATTTGAGATAGTTTATGGGATGCACCCAAGAGGTGTGTGTGAGTTTAGGGATCTTGGAGGCATGGAGTATAGAAGTGGGAATGCTGAGGAATTTACCCAAACCATGAAGGAGATACAAGATCAGGTCAAGAAGACCATCCAAGATAGTCAACAAAAGTTGAAGGCCAAAGTTGATGAAAAGGGGAGAGACATTCAGTTTGAGGTAGGTTACTATGTGATGGTTCATTTGAACAAATCTAGGTTAAAGAAAGGCGTCCCTAAAAAACTTCAAATGAAGAGAGTGGGACCTTGCAAGATCACAGCCAAATATGGGGCTAATGCATACAAAATAGACTCACCATCAAATTTGAGCATACCTTCGGTGTTCAATGTACAAGACTTAATCCAGTTCAAAAGGCAGATAGATGAGAATGGTCAAAGGAGTCAAGGGGTCAGTGGTGATGTTGAGGCTACTGTATTACCTCCCAAGCCACATTTGGAACCTGACAGAGTTCTGGATTTAAGAGTCAAGAAGACTACAAGGCACAAGGTGTACATAGAACACCTAATCAAGTGGAAGAGTAGGCCTGAATCAGAGGCCTCATGGATTGCAGAAGAAGACTTTAAAAAGGTGGGCATCTTTGAAGACTTGTTGTCCATAGGAGTGACATAGCTTTCCTTTGTGGGGGAGTATGGTGCAAGAGCACCTAGGTAGGGCTAGAATGCAACCTAGGGCTTCTAAGTGTTTTTGGCTTGTAGTGGTCCTAGCCACACCACTACTGAAATAATAGGACTAGGTGGGTCCTAGGATGTTTGGAACTATATGAGGAGGTCTATTTAGGTTTTTAGGGATGTTATTTGTTGTAATGTCCAAACTTGCTCTTTTGTTCCAAAGTGCCAATGTTGGGACAGTAGCGAGACTGATCTATCCAGGGGTCAAATTGGACAAGTAAGGGCTTATAAGACCCATTTTATCTTAAATTATCCTAACTATGCAATTGGCTAAGTTCTTGAGGTGTTTGTTCATGTTTTATACAAGAAGCACAAAAGTTGCAAAAGTTGTCAATGACATTGACAACACTTCTTGCAATAATTTATTTTAGGGAATTGGAGGGTTCTAACTATCTGAAATTGTCAAGTTAGGACAATGGACACCTATATAAGACCTCCCTCAACCTTGTGAACAGGTTGGTCGATTTTGATAAGATATTGTACGAACTGTATTATCAAAGAAACAGTTGCAGTTTTTGTATTTCTGAGCATTTTGTATCTTCATGGATTAGATTACCTACTGTAACTCTGGATTATGTTAGAGTAGTATGTTTTTTGATTCTATGTGGTTGTAGATTTTTATTTAGTGCTGATTTAGTTATTTTTGTAAATTCTTTTTGTTTTTAACCAGTCGCTGGTCTGAACCAAGCCACTTCTGGAAATGGGGTCATAAGTCCTCTTCCCATTGTAGATTGTGTACACAGCTTTGGGATTAGGGAGATGACTCCATTTACATATTGTATAGTGAAGGATGGGCCCTGGGAAGCAAGGGATCTATTTTTAATGTGATTCCCTAAGCAAGCTAGAGATGCATGGCTAGGGAGCACATGAAGGTGCAGAGCTAATTGGAGGGATTGAAAGCATTCATTGCTTTAATCAGTGATTGTGGAGAGGTAGTAGAGTGTGTGGATGAGCTCCAAGTAGGAGGAGAAGATTGGGTGAGGTGATTTGAATATCAAGAAACACATTCTTTGTTCAGATAGTGTAAAATGCTTGAAAACCCTAATTTTTAGGCATGATTATAGGAGCCATTGTACGTACACTTTTGGGAAGCAAGACCTAGAAAATATTTAGGGTATTGATAAAGGGTATCAGAATCAATTGCTATTTTTCCAACTTATTAAGGAGTTTTGGAAGTTATTTGGGAAAAACTGCCTGATTATCCCTAATGCTTGTAGCCCTATTTTGGGTGAATTTGGCTTGGTTCTTGGAACTCGTTTGGGGTTTCTTTGAAAAGAGTGTTTGGGAACATTGGATTGGATCCAATTTACCATCTAGTAGACTACCTCTCCATATGGAAAATTCTTGATCAGTTTGGATCAATTTGTGAGGATGGACAAGAAGAGCACTATTGGCTAGGAGTTAAGTAGCTTCAATTCCCTATTGGTGTACTCAAGCTGAATTGGAGTGGCATATTGTGGAAATGTTCCTTGAAGGTTAGGGTTACTGAACAACCCTAATTAGTCTTGAGAAGAAGCCTATTGAAGACCCTAGTGGAGAATAGGGTAGAAGAGAAAGGGTTGTTGTTACATCTCTCTCTCTCTCTCTCTCTCTCTCTCTCTCTCTCTCTCTCTCTCTCTCTCTCTCTCTCTCTTTNTTACATCTCTCTCTCTCTCTCTCTCTCTCTCTCTCTCTCTCTCTCTCTCTCTCTCTCTCTCTCTCTCTTCATATTTCTCTTCATATGTTAAAATAGATTATGATTATAATAGTAAATAATACATGATTAATATCTATTTATTTTTATCTTATCTCTCTCTCTCTCAGATAACTCACTCAATCTTTGAAACATACAATGCTATTGTTATTTTAATTTTGTTTGTTTTAGTATTATTTATTTGTCTTAATTTTTGAAACTTTACTGGTTTGTTCTTGCTAACTAAATAGTTGTCTTTTATATGTATTTTATCATTTTGATTACATCGATAAAAAATAATCCCTTAATCTTTTTTTTTAAAATATTATATTTTATAAATAGGAAACTTCAATACTATCATAAAATAATTAAATATGACCTTTAAAAGAAATGATTTAGAAACAATTGATAAATAGATGCATTGAAAGTGAACATACTAAGTAAGTAAGGGGCACACTATAATCCATTACAAAATACTAAACAAAAAAGCCCCTTAAATGTAAACCACATATATTAATGATTGATGTGGGAACATCAGGGAGGATACATGTTTGAACCTACATTAACCTGTAGATTTATTAAGATTGCAATTCCTACATTCTCATTTAATTTTCTAGTTTATATTTTATTGTTGTTGTTTATACATTAGAAATCTTCCAGAGATGTGAGAAATTTGTAAATGTAACATCTATAAGGAGGGAGATTGGGCACCAATTTTAATCAAGCTAAAACATTAGTATAATTGGGGAAATTGAAAAGAAACTTGAATCATTTACTAACAATGAGGTTAAATGTGCCACAAATGTGCCATGAAAGAGGGAAGTTGTTAACATATTTATAAGATCCCTCTCCAAGACCTTCTCTTATGCAAATATTAAGATTTTCATAAGTAGATTGAGTTCTTAAGGTGAAAAATTAAGTTGGAAATGGTGCAATCTCATCTGGACTTTCTATTTTGAATGTTTAAATAGTGGCAAGTGTCATTACAAGATTTTCTCATTAATTATTGTCACCACTATTTACTTCCAATTGATTTAGAAGTATTTCTTATTTGTATATGCTTGTTTATATACAAATTATGTACAACATCTAGAAGAAATAATAAAATATAACTCTAAAGTAGATGATAAAAGTTCTTGTGTATGATTATAAATTTGAAATTTCTATCTCTATAGCCAAAGCTACCTTGCAAGGTTAATATCCAAACTTCAACGTCTCATGTAAGGAAAACCACTATCTCTACATGAGGTTCTTGTATGTATATCAACATTCTAACCATGTAGCATTGTTGGATCTATTATTCTTTTGGGGCAAATGGGTGGTTTCATCTTCAGGCTTTCATAATAAATACTTACAAATTTATTTTGATAACTTTCACCTTGATACAAGAATGTCCCCATAGCGCAATGAAATTTGCAAGCCCCTGTTAATACGAGTATATAGGATTCAAAACCCTCACAGAAGGTGGTCTGATGGAGGGGAAAGTACATTGTAGTCACATAGAATCCAAGATGGTGTGCATGCAGGCAAAAGGGAGGACAAATTGTAGTCTCAAGATGATCTGATATAGAGAGGTGCATTGAGTTGGAGTTTTTTTATTGGTGGGGAACATGGAGTGATGGCTAGGAGGGAAAATTGGAGAGATAAGGGGATTTTCTAGAGCGAGGGTTCATCAAGTGATAAGGATGGCTGGATCACTACAGTGTCGAGATAGGAGAGTATGGACTGATAAAGAGACAAAGTGATAAAGAGGAGAGATGTAAGGAGAGTATGGAATGATAAAAGAGGAGATATAAAGAGAGTATGGAATGAAAAGGATTTAAAGTAAGGAAATATTTTTTTTTTAAAAAAATCAGTAGAAGAATAATCTAGGAGGTGTTAATGCTTCAACAATGTATTCAAATATCACCATGGGATGGGATCCCCCAAATGTGACCCCACTGGTTCTATAAAAATAAGAGAGCAGAAATGATTGAATCTAAAATAACATATAATCAAATTTGAATTGGATGCTCTGCAATAAAATATCACTGAATTTTTAAATCCTTATTTTCCTGTGATCAAATGCCTACAGGAATGCAACTTCCCAACTAACTATCTAACTAAACATGTATTACTAATCTAAGTTAACCTAATTAATGAAATACTCCAACATTCCCCCCTTATTACATTAATTTGAACAAGAGTGGAAGTTGCAAGGGTTTTGAATCTAACCTTTAGGAGACTTTGATGAAGCATCTTCAACAATCCTCGTCGCTCACTCAAGAAGGACCGAACTACCTGCATTAGTGGATCTCCTAAGGTAGAACCTGAAACCAAGTGCACAACATGAGTGTTCTCACCTCTCATGCACAAAGAGACACGTTTCCTCCAAAAATCCACATCTCCTTTGAGTCTATCTAATGCCTCCTCTAGTGCTACACATGAGACACCTTTCCTTAGAAAGTCCACGTCTAATCGGAGTGTGTCTAATGCCTCCTCAAGTGCTATGAAAAGAATCTCTCCCTTGATGTACAAATTGCCACCGACATGCCTGCACATGAGACACCTTTCCTCTAAAAGTCCACATCTCCTCCGAGTATGTCTAACGCCTCATCAAGTGCTTGAAAAATCATATTCAAATCTTGCCCCCTCTTGCTCCTTAAAGGGACAAGCATGATACCAAGCCCGCTCTTCTCTTCAGAGACATAAATATGTCAAGCCCCCTCTTTTCTTTAGGGAGGAATTCACCAAGCCCCGACATTTCGGGGACACAAATAGGTTTCTTCTCATGTAATGAATCGTCCTTGAGTGAGAAGCTAGCTTGGGATGATAGAAAACCTCCTATCTTTGTTAGCTCCAACCTCATGTTATCATGTTACTCTTTATATATATGATAAATCATGTGTCTTCAACGACCCTGCTATGCATAACAAAGATAACCCTTAAAACAAAAATAATATTTTGACATAGGTATGACTATTTTTAGGATATGACAAGGTCAATTTCAATATGCAATAGACCCACACACTAATCAATCTTATACCTCCAAAATGGACCTTTCTTATGACTTCAATAGAATATTTGAAAAACATAAGTCCAAAAAATACCAAATTCCACCCAAGTGAACACCTGAGATTACCTAAAAAATGGGGCAATACGCATAACAATAAATATAGAAACTCTTACCTTTCATGCCATCCAACAACAATCAAGATAACATAGCTAGATGATTTGTGCACAAAATGGATGTGTTAAAAAATAAACTTCCAAACTAGTGTAGTTGGCAGATGTACCATTCCCAACCTCACATTTCTATGTAACCATTTAAGAGTAGAGAATATGTCGCACATTATACAACAAAAGTCAACATCAAGAAACATAGCAAGAAATATGCAGAAACTCCTAATCGGCCAGCAACAGATGCTAAACAATTAATTAATAAAGCTTAAAGTGGTTCGTGCTCTGCTCATTCTCGCCACGAAGTGTAGCCAGCAAGGTGTTCTCAAATCCGCATCATTCTCTCCTTAACCAAAGAATGATCACTTCTTCACACCTCACGGATAGCACGAGAAACTAGGGGTTGCTCGCAGTGATATAGGCTCGCATGCCCTTCAAAAACCCTAAACACTACTTGATAATGTAATATTCACTAGGCTATGCAAACCAACATTAAAGCCATTAAAACCAAGCGATCTTGGTAGGACAGTAGGCCATTTCATAGGCACAGAACCCGTGTGGATTCTCTCATACTAAAATGTAAAAATAAGAGAGCAGAAATAATTGAATCTAAAATAAGATATAATCAGATTTAATTGGATTCTCTGCAATATAATATCACTGGCTTTTTAAAGCTTTTGCAACTTCCAAACTAACTATCTAACCAAACATATTTATTAACAGGTTCATAGCTCTAGACAAAAGGGTTCACTGATTAAAAAAAAAAAAAAGTTTCACCTAGATATGGATCAATAAGACCTAATATACATTTTAGTTTCAAATTGTTTCCCCCAAAAAAAAGTAAGTTTTAAGACTTTTTTCATTAGATAGGAAAGTAACATTGTAACACTTATATGAACCCTTGTAAGAAATATGTCAATGAAAATCTTAATTTCTGTTATATAAAGCTTTAAGTTCTAACACAACATATAATAATAATAAATTGAATAGAAAACTTGAGATTAATTATCAAACTATAAAATATTAATTGAGATAATGTCTAAAAATGGTTGATAAAAGCTATTAGGAATTGAGTAGAGAAGTAAACTAGAAATTATAGTTATAATCTTGTTGTTAATAGAATGGATGTTGCATATGAGAAAGGGAAACTTTTATTCACGGATATGTAACATTATTAAGGACAAAAAAGTTTCAAAAGAATTATAGACATAAACTTGATTCATAGATTCAACCTTTTATATTGTTAGAGAGAGGGAAAACCACATAATACAACCTATCTATTTCATCACTTCTAAATTCTAGCAAACAAATTGGATATATTATGCTATTGTACCATATTGATATAATTTTTCTAAAATAAAACTTATATGATAAAAGATAACCACATCTCAAAATTTAATTACAAACCCTAATAATTTTGAGTTGGTCTTTTGATAACTATTTTAAGACTAAGTTTCATGGTTTATGTTTCCCTTACAACATTTCAAAACTTCAAAAATCCTTTTAAAATGATTATGTTGGCTACAATTTCATTTCATTCATTATTGTTATACTTCATTATTTGTAGTAGTTAATTTTTTGGGTTGGTATAGAAAGCTAAGCAATTGGGTACTTCTATGGCTAGAGTTATATATTAATGAGAATATGATTAAAATGAGAGAATTCCTTGTGGCTAGAAAGAAAATAGAAAGTAAGTGTGTAACTTTAGAGGCAAAAATAAAATATTCAACTAACAAAAAGTTGATTAAACATATCAAAATTTTATGGTTAGAAAATTAATAAAACAAAAATGATTTGTTCATGTATAGATTCAAAAAAAAAAAAATCCTACAATCATGACAAGTGACTCGCCACTCAATATTTTGCATAAATTGTGTTGTTATGTCAATGAAGTTTCTAAGATTTTTAAAAATCTCATCACAACGGACAAATGAGATGAATCAAAACCAACTCCATAGAGTTTTTGATTCATTTTATTAGCACCAAAAAAAACTCAATCTAATAATATCAAGGTTTCAAGCATTAGAAAGAGAATAAAAGGAAAAAATGATCCAAAAACCTTCATATTAATTTCCCATTTTACCTAGAACTCATTTAACTTTTGGATGATACTGAATGACTACATCAATCATTTTCATATTATGTGCCTGAATAAATAGATAACTTCATCTTTATTTCTTTATTCACTATTTCCTTCAAATCTTTCATGTCTTTCTTTCATATGGTACAAGATAACACAACATGAAATGACATTAATCTTCTATTGGCAATGATGATGAATATTTCTTAATATGGGAAGTGCACTAGTAGCCATTATAGCTAACTTCGTGTACTGACATATCCTAGGCAGTACATCTGATTTTGACATTTTCTTAATTGTCTTTGTATGCAACTTAACTAATTATACCTATTGTTCTGGCTTCTAGGTAGTAAACACGAGTGTTGTAGGATCTGTTAAGTGGGTTAAAATTTTATTATTTCAAAGTGTCGTCTCAAAAATATACCTATTGCCCCATTACCTGTTTGTTTTGACAACAACAAAAAACGCGCACAATTGATCCAATACTTTTATACAAATACCCCAATAACTGTGCAATATTGGTACTAATAAACTTGCATAATTGATCTAATTACTAACCTTTTTTTACAAAAAATGGGGAGCTATTGGCTCATAGATGATTTCCTAGTGGGGTTTTTGTTTCTTCACCTCTGCTTGACCATACCAAATTTGTTGTTTCACTACCTATTATAGAAATTTATGCTATTTCCTTGTTACTAGATTGTTTCCCTTTCTTACAATGAGGCCAAAAATGAGCAATAACCACTTTTCCTTTGTACAACCATGCACTTTTTCCTTTGTCTCTTGTTGCTCTTATCTTTCCCGCTTCCTCTCTTCTCTCTCCTAGCTACCTGATAGTTAAGTTCTCATCTAGAAGGAAACATGAGCCAAATTCATAATCTTCTTTTTCCCTAAAAGTTTTTTTTTGTCATTTACACTTGCCAATATGAATTTTATAGGCCTATCCCTCTCAACATATATCTTTTCTACCCTCCAAGATTAGCAAATTTATCCTTTCCTTTGCAATTTATCTTTCAAAAAATCACTTGTCAAATTAAGTGTTCTTTCAATTTTTCCATAGTCTCTTACACCCTTGATAATAACATTTTCTTCTCTATCTCGCTTTTCCTTGAAATCTTTTACTTCTACTCTTTCAACGCAAGTGTCTACTTCTACATCTTGCAAGTAGAATCTTTGATGATTTGAGCCCATCTTTTGGCATATGTTGCTATGCTTTCATTTATATTTTCTTTCTCCTTCACTCCTTTAAAATTTTCTCGCTGAATAGAATGTCCCTCAACTTGAGAAGTTTCAGATTTTACCTCAACAATATTCACCAACATAGATTATTTCATTGTTTTCCGATATCATTTCATTCTCTGTCCCTCAGGCTTCGCCACTAGAAGGGTTTGTTGCAAATTTTCCACCTACTCCTTTAGAACTTTGTTTCTTTCAATTAAAAATTGACTCACTACAATAAACTCATGGAATTTGTGATCTCTTCCTTGCACAATACCTTTCAAAACCTTCAACCTCTTGTCAACATTTAATAGTTCTTGAAAATAGAAGTTTGAGGACCAAGTAAGTGGCATGGTGGTTGGACTATAGATGTTAGATTGCTCATATTGCATCTTTTTTCCTTACATTTTGTAACACAACCAGCTTGGAACAAAGTTTTTTTTGGAGGAGTTTTACTCTTATGAATCTTACCTAGCATTTTAGACTTCTTTATGTACAAATTTGAAATGAGTAATTCTTAAGTTTTCAGAGTTCTTGAATTTTCTTTACATCAACTCGAATCCATCACCTAGTTTTAATTAGTGATGTAATGACAAATAGAACAACAACAAAGATAAATGTTTACTTTTGTGTCTGTTTGCAACAACCCAACCCTGAAAATGCCTTTGAATAGATTGAAGCAAGTCTTGAATTTGATGATCTATACAGTCACCTTTTCATTTTTGGACTCTTTAAAATAGCTTAGAAATTTATTAATTATATAGATTGAAATGAAATATATTTTTGTAAAACAATATATATGACATTTTAAGTTATTAATAAACCTTAAAAATTTATTATAGGTAAATACAATATACTATTTTAATTTATAAAATAATTTAGTTGATTTTGAATATTTTGAAATGATAGAATATAAGTATTTCTAATTTTTAAAATATTTATTTTATAGAATAATATTTTACACATAATCAAAATATTAATTTTTGTTTAGTTACTTGAAAAATATGTCTTCAGTTAAGTTGATTAGAAACAAGGGAATATTTGGCAAATAGTCCAGTATTTATAGATAAAACATATATTTTTTTTTTGATGGAGGGGTTAGGAACCTAAGGGCATGATCCCATGACCTAATTCCTTATGATGTCGGACCTTGCACTAGGCAAGACTTGATCTCTAGTACGCTCTTTGTGAACCATTTAACTTCACCACTAGACCAAGAGCCCATTGAACATTAATATTTTTCTTTAACTTCTAACTGTAAAGTATTGAAATGATCAAACTATCATAAAATTTTCATATGAAGATAGGGGTGGCAGTCAAATATCTTTTATTGGAGATGAGATGAGCTGAGCTCATATGCCAAGTTTTAGGACTTATGACGTTTACTCCGCGTTAAGATGTTGCGACGTGTCCTTAATTCAAGGGAAAATGACTAACCATCTTACTTAATTCCTTTAATTTTTTGTGGTGTTGTTGAAATAATTACACCAATCATTGTCGTCTTGCTGTGCGTTTGACTTCAAATTTTGCCGTGCTTGACTGAACAAATGTAACTTTGCTATTACTTTCCCCCAATTAACTTTTTCTTCTCCACTGCTTCGCCATTTAAATCTTCCTCACCTTGCAAACTCATCTCACATATGCCTTCGGGATTCGCAAAGTGAAGTGTTTCTGGTTCTCGATCGCAATGAAAATGGCTTCGGTCATTTGAGTGGTGTTGCTGGTGTTGCCAATTATCAGCTGCTCTGCATGTTTTGAAGAGGAGAGGATATCTCTCTTGGATTTCAAGCAAGGCCTTGATTTCACTTATTATAGAGAATATAACTGGAGTGCTCCTCTGGAATGGTGGAGAGGGTTGAACTGCTGCGCTTGGGAAGGAGTGGCCTGCCACCCTCGCACTGCCCACGTTATCTCCTTGGATTTTCGCACTGGCTTTAACTATGATGCCTTTGAATGGAGTGAAGTTCGAGGGGGGCTATTCAAACTGCTGCATTTGGAGCACTTGGACCTTTCTCTTTCCATCCCTCCACAGGTCGGAGAGCTGAGGAGATTGAAATACCTGAGCTTGTCTGAGTGTGCATTTATCGGCCAAATTCCGACAGAATTGGCTAAATTGCAATAATGTCGAGGGTGTCATTCCAAGAGAGCTCGGTAACATTTCCACCTTGAAATTCCTTGAGCTCTCCTCCAATGAACATTTGCAGTTCAGTGACTGGATAACAAATTTGAGAGGGTTAAAGCACTTGGACCTCTCCTGCAATAATCTCACTATTGCAGCGTCTCTATCTTGGTTCAAACAAATTAAATGGAAGCATTCCATCTAATTTAGGTAATCTCTCAGCCCTGAGTGTGGTTTATCTACAGAATAACTATTTGAGTAGTCCAATTCCAAATTCCATTAATAAGTTGTCCAAGCTTGAGAGTGATAAAGCCAACAATAGGTTAAATGGAACTTTTGTTGGCAAGTGATCAATTTTGTATGTGTTACATCACTTTTTGGTTGTCATTTATGGTAACACATCTTGCATATTGATAGATTGATTTGAAGTTAAGTTTTGATAATTCAATTCTGAAATCGACTATGTACAGAAGCACAAATACAAAGGTTTTTTGGGTATCGAAGATCGAGAACAATGAGTTATGTCGAGCGAGCTTAGAGGAAGATACTATGGTGTATGTACGACCTACATCTAAGATTGATTTGATTTTGGTGATGATTATAGAGAGTTAGAGAGATTTGAAGACAGTTGACAACAACAGAACAGAGATACAGAGCAGTTGAATTGTAGGGATGATTTTGGGAGTATGACGAGGACTCCTAGCAAGCTCAGTTAGATTATGCTTGTGGATAATATATATTTTGATTATGTAAGAGCACCGACAATATATTTAATATTTGCTTTATTAAATATATTATGTATTGATAGTCGACTATGTAATATTCGGTTAAGAGAGCCGACTTGGTAAAGAGAAAAGATATATATATATATATATATATATATATATATATATATAGAGAGAGAGAGAGAGAGAGAGAGAGAGAGATCATTTGTTGAGCAAAGATATAGATGAGAAAGATTGATGTATTGATGGATATGTGATGCGAATGGCAAAGCAGAGGATTAACATAGATCATTGAAGAAGTATGACTGGAACTATCTAAGCATTGAAGATGCTTGTTTTGTTCATGATTGAGAGAACTTTAATGTAACATAAGTATTATTGTAAGAGTTGTAAGCTCAGTTGGCCCCTAACAGGGTGTTGTATACGTTTAACAGGGTTGTATATCTCTAACAAGGAATTGTACTATGTAATATTCATCTCCTAACAAGGCTAGGTCTCTTAACAGAGACATTATACTTTAGTGCATGATTGTGGGTACCATCCCCACTGGGGTTTTCCCTTGGCCAGGGTTTTCTCGACAACAAATAATGGTGTTATGAGATCTGTTTTATTTTCTTATGTTCTTATGATTATAGTATGTTTATGGTTTATGTGGAATTGGTTTAAAGTTTATCTTAAGTGTTATAATACAGATTCACCCCCCTCTTAGTATTAGTTAATCCTAACAATTGGTATGAGAGATTTTGGCCCTTGGAGAGAAAGTCTAACAACTTAAGGGAGATCATAATAGATTCAGATAATTTGCAAGAGAACTTTGAAGTTGTACTTGAAAACCTTGATAAAGAAAAAGCAAAAAATGGTGACTTGAGATTCAAATTAAGGAGAGTTGAGGGATTCATCAAGAAATTGAAAGACCAGCTTGAACTTTCTAGAAATCAAAGACAAGGTCTTATGGTTTAGATAAAAGAAGATTCAAACAATGATAATACATATCAGATAAAGAAACTTGAAAAAGAGAATGACACTCTGAAGCTTGAGAATGAAGCAATGGTTAAAGAAATTCAACAAGAAAAAGATGCTAAAAACAAGATTGAAGAAGCTTTGAAAAATGAAAATGTTTTGATGGAACAAATGAAGAATGAGGCTGATCATTAAAAGAAAAAGTATCTAGAATTGGAGAAATACAATCAGATCATAAAAGGTGAACTTGTTGAGACAAAGAAACACATTGAGAAACTTCACATGAGCAGTGACTTGATTGATGAACAAAGAGACAGACAGAAACCTAAAGGAGATATGACTGGTATTGGCTGCAATGAAGCTGAATGTTCCAAGAATTAGGAAGAGAAACAAGATGCAAAGATTGATACAGAAAAACCTACTCTTGAAGAACCTAAAGAACATATCAGACTGTTTAGAGGTAGATGTTTTGGTTGTAACAAGTTTGGACACATGAAAAGAGATTGCAGAGGTAGTGCCCATTTTAAAACTTTTTATGGTTATTGTTTTAATTGTAATGCATATGGGCACAAGAAAACAAAATGTAGGAAACTCAATCAATCTGGATATAGACAAGAAAATAGAGGAGAACCTACATTGAAACCTACATGTTACAGATGCAATAACATTGGAAACATTGCAAATTATTGTAAGATGCAAATAAATCAGGACAACAGACCTCCTATATGTTACAAATGCAACAATCCAGGACATATAGCGAAGTTTTGCAGGTATAATGGAGTAAGTAACAAAAGAGTACCACCTCCTATGAATACACAGAAGAATGAAAATGATACTGGTAAGAGTGTTGTAGAATAAAAGAGTGATTTTGACACTTGTTTCAAGAAAGTAGAAGATAACAGTAGTGGAAAGATATGGAAAATCAAAGAGATAAGTGAGATATTGGTTCAGGGAGAGACAGTAGATGTTATTGGATCTTTGGATGATGTTAACAAAGTAGAATTGACCTAATTGGCCAAGGATGGCCTTAGGGGGAGCCCAGATGAAGATATCAAAATATGATCCCGCCGCTAATTTTGAGGAGTGAGCTCTAGCGAGCTTAGGTGTGATATTGGCCGACCTCATGGAACTTATATCTAAGAGAGAAACATTAGACAATGCATATATTGTGATTGCGAGATTAATAACTTACTGGACAGTATTGGGTAATGTGATTTTTTGACACTTAACGTTGTATAAAGCACCCAATGGTTATATATTTCCTTACCATTTGAAGAGTAATGACCTAAGAAAATTAGAGAGCAGAGAGATTCAGATTATCCAGCGACTGCTTGGCATGATCGATCGAAGTGTATACTTGAAATTCAGCGTGTAAAAGGTACATACACCACTTACATCTACAAAAACTATGGATACACATGTCATATATAATGTTGTGGACAGACCTAGGTACAAATTTAAGAAACATCCTTTTAAGTCATGTGAGGATGATCCCGAAGGAGCATTTTCCCAAACACCGTATGACATTTTGCATGTTGAAGACATTAGCACATATATTAATTGCAAGTATGACATACTGGGTATTGATGATATTTCTACTAAAATGGAGTACATGACTGATAATGGCATAATGAGATATGATTTCAAACATGTAGCTAAGTTAAACATTATGAAAACTCTGGACTTATACGAATTCAGCAAAGACAAAGGGTTTAAGATAATATTGAGCAGGGTTCACGATCATTTTATTTGGTTAGGTGAACAACCTGTGAAGATTTCTAGTCAACTAATAAATGAGATTACTAGACTGGATAATACTGGAATCATCCCTGTGGCAGAGAAACATGTTAAGAAGCAAGTTGAAACCCTAACACACTCAAAATGCGATAGGCAATCTATGACAATGAATAACATATATCTACAGGATATGAGATTGATTTTGATGATACTTGGTTACAAATTCTACTAGAGTAGTATACCTAATTCAGTATCTGGTGGAATTATTATGATGGCCTATAGAATGGTGAAAAAGAACACTAAGTATAACCTATACGAAGTGTTGGCACAACAGTTTTTGGAGAATGTAAAGTTGATAAAGAAAGACAAGTCCAAAACCTTCAGATTTTGTTTATTACTAGTTCACATGTACATTCATATAGAGCATAAGTTTCCAAGCATGCACCATAGTGGTTGGAGAAAAGGGATACCTACTGGTATTTAGGTTTCACAGAGTTACAAAATATAACTAGCACATATTAAAGATGAGACTATCTAAAATCAAGCAATTGATAACATGTTACATGTGATTTCTATGCAAGAGAGCGATAGAATATTCAATGAACTAAAATCATTATTAAGGACCACCTGGAAAAGTTAGTAAGGATTATGGAAAGAAAATATGAAGAAGTTATTGAAGAGACTCAGAGAGCATTGGATCAGATACTAATGAGTACTATTCTTGAGAAGGATTCACCTCCTAAGACTACAATGCATACACCCTTAGGAATAGGAGAGAGTTCCAAATCAGCTAAGGCAAGTGTTGAGGAAAGAAAAGATGATATGCAAAAAAATTTCTATGTTTCTGGTGTGCCTGTTGTTGGTGCCTAAAAATGATGGATTCACTTTTTCCAACTGACAGGTATAATGGTGATGCACCACTTGATACCTCTGAAATTTTGGCTTAATCATACCAAGGCTGCTAGGCATAATTTCACTTTGAAATATCAAATTTTCTAAGTCGCACAACTCCGTACACAAACAAACAAAGTTCCTCCCAGAGTGGTGAATGATCCTTGGAGGAAAACAACAAATCTCCTAATAAGTTTTAATATGAAACTTAACTAAAATGATAATCACTAAGATCCTAATTGTAAGACTTTGAGCTAAATGATTTAATAAACTACAAACTACAAATCATGAACTAATATAATGATTTCTAAATAATGATTAGGTCAATGCCTTCTAAAAACCTGGGCTATAGAGTCAGATAACTTTCAATCTTACGTACAATCGGAGACAGTTTTAAAAACTTACTTTTAATAAAGAAAGACTATCTTTTTAGAGGCTTCCACTTGACTTATAATTTAAATCAATCTATATAGCTAAACTTATCAAATTTAACTCAAATTTAG
>MU224448.1:435346-447318 GCA_018584345.1 Thuja plicata
CCACAAATAAAAAGATCACTTATCTTTATTGATATTGAAAAACTAGTACATTGAAGTTCATATTGCAATTGTGATCAAATTCTATTATACAATGTGTTTATCCCCTTTATGATTACATTTTACACCACATATATATGTGGTTGAATAGTTTTGATACCCCTTTTGGGTGAAAATACATTATTTTTCATTAAAATTTAGAAAAAACTTTTGACAAAAACTTATCAACTAACTAACTAATTACTACCTTTCTTTCGGATTTGGCTTTGGTCTAAAATCCAAATCAAATTGTATGAACTTAATATATGTATTGGAGATAGAAAATTTGATTTTACGAACTGGGTCTTTTTTAGATTTGCAATATTTGATTGTTTTCATTTTCTGTCAACATCATCTTTACAGCAGGTCAAAATTCTAGCATGTCTGAAACCTTTGCTTACACAATTTTGATTGTTTATATCACAGAGCTTCCTTCCCTAATCCCTCAACTTTTAATTAAAATGTAATATGTTTTTGTATCCCATTTCATATACTTCATCATATCATCAATTATTGGGCATGGATTTTAGGATGTCATTTTTAGAATTTTATCACTATATATGACTCTAAATTTTGCCCAAAGTTTAGAGCTCCAACAGGCTCTTTCTAGGGACGTATGTTTCCTGTGAGCATAACAAGACCTCAGTTATCTCTAGAGAATCAAAACAATTATTTACTCTTTACCTGATGTAAGTTGAAGATTCGGTGGCCCCAGGCCCCCAAAAGTGAACACTGATATTTCCCTCTGTCAAATATTTTATTCTATTCATGTAACACTTTGAATCTCCTCAATATGATATTATTTTGTTCCTTATCTTTATCAACAAGAGTATTTGAAAATAAAAAAATCTCAAATTTATTTATCCCCAACGTCTGATCCCTTGCTATATTAGATATATCATCCTTATAGAGAATACTTATTGGTTCCACTTCATCATTGCAGTCTTTGTCTTTTGATTTATGTTTTTTCTTTGAGAAATCATCAGGTGCACTATATTCTTTGCTAGATGGAGGATCCCTGTGCATATGATCAGTCATATAAGTATCTAAACTAAGTTCTTTTGCTTAGATGTATCCTTGCACACAATCTGCCCCATTTCCATTCTCCAAATATTGTTTCTCCTCACATAAAGGTTTTGAAGGTAACTCATATTTAGGAATTATTACTTCTTTTATATCAAGAATCTGATCAAGTGGGATACTTGGATAATTTTCATTACTTTTTTCAACATATTCTCATCACTATGCTTGGTTATCATAATCTCATCTTCAGAAGTCTGATACAAATCTCGCTCATAGGATGAACTTAATGATATCTTACCTTCTGAATGTATATTTTGAGTGTTATCAACTTCAAAATCATCATTAGGACTGCTACCTTCATCATGACATTGATAGATTTGATTGTATAGAAAATATCCTTCACATAATGGATTCAAGAACATAGAGAACACATATTTATCTTCCTCCACTTCCTCTTCAAACAGTGGATTCATGAACATAGAAAATTCAGGCACACCTTCATGAGAGTTTTCATCAGGATCATTAGATGTTTCATCAATAAGACTAATATCTTCATTTACATTATTTTCTAAAACTTCTTGTTGTTCATATGTTGTATGTTGTTCTAGTTTATCTCCTCTATTTGATTTTTGGAATTTATCATATCCTTCATCTAGTACTCCCTGAATATATACTGATCCATTAACTTTCTTATCATGATGAAAAAAAATTGACCACTCTTCTCAACATGTTTTTTATATTCCATGTTTAACAAAGCTGAAATTTCTCTTGTACTGAAAAGGTTTTCTTCCTCATCATCATGGTCATTGATACATGTTTCCATACACATCTCATCAGGTATAAATTATTCTTCAATCTGATCCAAATTTGTATCCTCCATGTCATCACAAGTATTATTATGGTTCTCAGGAATGGATGCTTCTTTATCTTTTGTATGAATAGTGCACTCATCTTCCTCACCAAGATAATCATCAAGCACAAGCCCTTGTTCAATCTGAGCATAAGCCTCCCTTTTTCTGTCTTCATCATCTTGTTCTAATATATGCACAAGGAACTTTACAGAAGGATCATCTGATTTAATTCCCAATTTTTTGACCTTTCTTGTGATTTATTTTTGTGAAGGCATAATGTTTGAAGGTATTTCTCGAACAATGTTCACCGTTCTTATTAGAAAATGTGTAGAAGACTCCCCTTCAAATCTCTCCAAGCTAAAAAAATGCATCAAGTGGAGACATGTAAGAGTCCTCTTCCATATTGTGATCCTAAATCTTGTCCTATTCAAAATGCATATCATCTTCAATTGCATCATGAAACATATTAAGAAACCATTGCTTAAACTCTCTCCATGATGATATACTTTGTTCAGGCGTAATACTAAAAATAAAACCTGCAAGATCTGTCAATGATAGATTACAAATAGTTTCATAATCACATATTCTGCATAGATATGACAATCTAGAATAAATTTTAAAAATGCCTGCAAATGGTCCGTTGGTGATTCTGATCCATCTTGTCGCAACCCTCTTTATAACTCAAATTATTTCTTATATGATAGGATTATTATTTTATTTATTTTCAAAATAAATTAAAAAAAAAAACTTTTGATGGATTTATCTGCAAAATAGGTGAGAAATAACTATTTACTTTTAGGTGATTAATATTGTAATTTTTTTATCATCAAATGAATTATTTTAATTTATATCTAAATAGTTAATGTTTACTTAATCTAAACGTTATTATTATTTTATATCAAATATTTAATGACTACAACTAATTAAATAACTATTAAAAAAATGTAAACATATAAAACAACGACAAAACAAAGATGTAAATAAGTAGTTAATATCTAACTAAAGTAAATGAAGGAAACATTAAATAATATATGTAAATAAAAATGTATACCACTTATTAATAACATGCTAATTAAATACATACTAAAACTATAAAAAAATCAATTTATAAAACTTACCTATGTAAGTCATTAAAGACCACCAAATCCCTCATCATGCATATAAAATAATAAAAACAATAAAGTTCTCCCAAAAAAAAAAACCATTTAACACATTATTAAATTTGAAAACCTAAAATAAAACTATAAACAAACTTCTTTTGCATAAATTTTTCCATATGCGTGAGCCGCATGGGAAACCAATGGAGAAAGCCTGAGAAGATAGCACGCGTACATCCATGGAGAAACTGAAAACCCAAATAGGAAATGTGGCCAAGGAAGAATAGGACTAGTGTCATCCACAGTCAACGTGGGAAGACTATATGCAAAGAAATCAGATTTTTGTTTATCAAAAATGTTTCCAGAAAACAAAAAAAGAAAGAATCAGATCTTAGGGCATCTTCAAATACATTCAAGAATGGATAGCCACCTAAAGGTTTCACTGACTTAAGTAGAGATAAAAGGCATAAACAGAATATGATGTGAGGACAACTCGGGAAGAAAAGAGAAGGAGCCGCATTGGAGTTGGAATATTTTGAAACTACCTTGAAAGCCTTGCAAAAAGACATAACTGAGAGTTGCTAGTTTAGAGGTGCAAAGGGGAAATCGGCAGCCTTGGACTTCACCAGGCATGTTAAACATCAATTCTTTTATAAAAAAAAGATATGAAAGAACTTTCCAGTTTTCTTGTTTGAATGCTTATTTCCCTACTTAGATTAGATTCTGAAAACATAGAAATTGTTGTTGTAAAATATTTGGAATCCTTCTTCATTTCATTGTTGAAAATGACTTTTGTTTATCCTTCTTTGGTTCTCAACAGAAATAATTCTCTTGTTAGTGGAAGGGGTCTACTTAGAGATTTCATTGAAGTTTATTTTTTAATCATTCTAGCTGGGTAATTGTAGATTTGCAAAGTAAACATTGTTCCAGCATTATTGTTTAGCGTAAGTAAATGATATCTAGGTTTGATGTTTACTAGATTATTAATATTCTGGTACCAGACTTATATTGCAAAAAAATAAGTTGCCTCATCATTATGTATCTTTTAGTAACCATGTGAATGATATATTTGTCGAGGAAATCATTGTTCATAGTATTATCAAAGGCTTTTTGGAGTAAATAAACTAGCATAGTGGTCATCCCTATTTATTGTCCAAAAATCCTGAATAGTTCATTCCATATAATGTTGCCTCTTTTGTTGTCATAAGTGATTTATCTTGACTGTTTGTTTAATGAATGCCATCTCTCAGAAAACAATGACTTGTTTAGCGCTATGATAAACTTTTGTACTGCTGTAACCATCAAGTTAAAACTGAAAACAGTGAATTCTAGTTGCTGTGGTAACCCTCTTGCACCCATGATTAAGTTAGAAATGATGTATGTATATTAATATGTATAGTACTAAATCAAAATAATAGAAGTAATATGTATATTAGGCTGTTAAAAATACAAGTATTCATGAATCAATTTCTGTATTTTACTTGCCAAAATTTTAATGGAAATAATCTACAACTATTTGAGAATTAGTCTCAGATCAAAACAAAAATTATCTGTTGCTTACTATGATTCCTAATTGTTGTACTCATGTTGGACGTTCTCCTCTATTAACGGAAAATCATATAATGATCTATTATTTTTTTCATACTTATGATGTTATACTAAAATTTGAATAAGAATGTTCTTATTTTGGTAATTTTGAACCATTCATCTTTATATCGCTGCTATAAAAGTCTGGAAAGTCTGTCCTTATATCTTTGTTCAAAATTGAAACACTAGAGAGAACTTATTACAGTAACATTATAAAAGAGTAATATAACTAATCCAAATGACTTTTAGAGGTAAAGTGAGCATACTACTCTTACGCATAGGTAAACCTTATTCATATTTTTACTTTAAACCCCATAACAAGCACTAAGCACTGTGGATATTCAAAGTGAATAACTTAGAATTCTGCCTGATTCACCCGAGTGGGTGTATGATGGTGAAGAATTGTTTGGAGAGAGACAGTACCCTGAAAGGGTCCCATTTCCACAAACAATTACATAAAATAAAGTAGATAATAGAACTACATATTCGTTAGAAAGAGAGCGAATCTAAGGGCCTTGATCCCATGGATACGGGTATGTAGGAAGCCTGGAGATGAAGGATACCTCTAGTGCACAAGCACCTTGGATATAGATTATGTGGCTACCTATTCATCAACATAAAATTAAACTTATAAATTATCAAACTCAGTAAAAAAATGATATCTCAGGAAGGTACCTATACCTGAAAACCGAGAAGGGGTATAGGACTTAGAATTGTTCTCGGTAGTCTTGCACCTGGCTCTAAGCCCGAAAGACAAGGAAGGTTGTAGATCTTATTATTAAAACCTTGCAAAGAACCTTAGCACATTCTTAGGCGGACTGTGAAATTTCTTGCAGGCTACTCTCGACCCGGATGGTCTCAATGAGTGAAAGTCTCTGATCAGAGCATTAAAGCAACCTTGTCCATAATAATAATAATACCCATCGAGGATGGAGGTACGGCTTCAGGCTCATTTATGTTCCAATCCTACTCTACACGAGTAGAGGGATGACTCCTTGAAGGCCGCTTATGTTCTCCTATTCCGTGCAAATAGAGGTGTGATCCAAATCGATCACCTTATGGCCCAGGATAGAAGAGCTCGAATTGGTTGTTTCATTAGAACTCTCTTGTGGAAAGAGAATTTCTCTTATGGAAAGAGAGTGATATCTCCTGAGCATTCATTAATTAACATTGGAAAGTGCTTAAAGTAAATAATGATGTCTTCCTTGTATTAATTTATACTTGTTATCATCTCATAAACTGTTATTTTATTAAGGATAGGTTGGGTCCTTACACATCTCCATAAAATTTTGCAACATATTTTTATAGTTTAAGATGAAAATATTTCCGACCACTAGGGATGTTATAACAACTCAATCGTCTATATACTTCAATAATAAATTTTGATCTTGGGTCACAAAAGTTTGATAATTTATGTGAATATGTCTTCTAGTACATACTGAATATCTAAATTTGGAGTAACTTCTTTCTTTATACATTAGGTTATTTTCAATAGAGTCACCACCTCTTTAAAGAGAAAAACTTTACTTATCTCTTTCTAGGTCTTCTCCTTCAGTAGAGTCACTGACTGACATGTTTTGTTAAATAGAGTCACCACCTTCTTTCTAGAAGGAAAAAACTTATTGTCTTCTGAGTTCTTATCTCCAGTAGAATCTTAATTAAATCACAAGAGCTTCTAGGTAACCTTCAACATTGTATTTCATAGACAACTTCCTAGTAGAGTCACCAATTTGTTGGTGCCCAAAAATGATGGATTCACTTTTGGCCAACTGAGAGGTATAATGGTGATGCACCACTTGATACCTTTGCAATTTTGGCTTAATCAAGCCAAGGCTGGTAGGCCTAATTTCACTTTGAACTATCAAATTTTCTATGTCGCACAACTTTGTACACAAACAAACAAAGTTCCTTCCAAGGTGGTGAATGATCCTTGGAGGAAAACAACAAATCTCCTAATAATTTCCAATATGAAACTTAACTAAAATGATAATCACTAAGATCCTAATTGTAAGGATTTGAAATAAATGATTTAATAATCTACAAACTACAAAGCATGAACTAATATAATAATTTCCAAATAATGATTAGATCAGTGCCTTCCAAAAACTTGGGCTATAGAGTTAGATAACTTTCAATCTTACGTACAATCAGAGACAATTTTAAAAGCTTACTTTTAATAAAGAAAGACTATTACTTCACATGCTTCCACTTGACTTATAATTAAAATCAATCTATACAGCTAATCTTCTCGAATTTAACTCAAATTAAGAGACCGACAAAAACAAGAGAAGATACACAGATCTTTTAATTGATATTTAAACTATATATTAATTTGGAATTATGATACTCAGAGAATTCAACACAGTGAAATACTCTAATACAATAGAATATCCAAAAGACTAATTGAAAACAGATCACTTATAACCACAAATAAAAAGAAGAGCACTTATCTTTATTGATATTGAAAAACTAGTACATTGAAGTTCATGTTGCAATTGTGATCAAATTCTATTATACAATGTGTTTTTCCCCTTTCTGATTACATTTTACACCACATATATATGTGTTTGAATAGTTTTCATACCCCTTTAGGGTGAAAATACATCATTTTTCATTAAAATTTAGAAAACACTTTTGAGAAAAACTAATCAACTAACTAACTAATAACTACCTATCTTTCAGATTTGGCTTTGGTGTAAAATCCAAATCAGATTGTACAAACTTAATATTTTTATAGGAGATCGGAAATTTTATGTTACGAACTAGGTCATTTTTAGATTTACAATATTTGATCATTTTCATTCTCTGTCAACATCATCTTTACAACAAGTCAAAATTCCAGCATCTCTGAAACCTTTGCTTACAGAATTTTGATTGTTTCTATCACAGAGCTTCCTTCCCTAATCCCTCAACTTTTAATTAAAATGCAATATGTTTATGTATCCCATTTCATATACTTCATCATATCATCAATTATTGTGCATGGATTTTAGGATGCCATTTTTAGAATGTTATCTCTATAGGACTCTAAATTTTGCCAAAACTTTAGAGCTCCAACACCTGTGACACTTGACACTTCTCATAATTAGAAGGATCCATTTGAAGGAAACATTGAAAATATGGTGGTGAAAGATGAGGAACAAAAAGAGGAAGAAAAGAAATAGCAAGAATAGAAAGAAATGGAGTAGAAAGATGAAGAAGCAAAAGTTGAAGACAAAATCAAAATTGACACATCTTCTCTCTTATTGTTGGCAAGTAAAGACAAACCTATAGATGTTGATGTTAATCGAATGGATGAGGATGAGGTGGTGAGTTTAGCTTTCACCATACTCACTAAAGAAAAGGAGATATCCGAGCAAAAAAGTGACAAGAAAACTAAGGTAATATCTAGAGCATCGATACTGTGAACAAATTGCTTCTAGTACCTATTATTTTCGAGAGTAGAGATGATATAGATAAATTGAAGATGACACTTGATGAGTTTGATGGTCACTATGAGACCCTAATGAAGATAGCAGAAGAAAAGGGAGAGAAGAGCTACTTGGAGAAGAAACTGATGGAAGTTTGCTAGTCTATTTTATGGGACTTGGGAATTCTAAAATCTATTACAGCAAAAGCTAAGAGTTGTTTTTCACATGACAAGACACTATTCAGTTATTTCATTAACCCTATCAGACATGTTCATAAAATTGAAGACATTGTTGCTAAGGAAAGGGAAACCTTGAACAGTATGATGGACAGTTGTGAGACCTCCTCACAATCTATGATGGAAATGGATAGAGAAGTAACAAGGATTTTGGATAAGCTGAATGTGTTGGATATAGAGAAAGGGAGAGTCATGACAAGGTTTGGTTTGCTGAAGAGTTTAATCACTCCTAAGCTATCAATTCTTGAAACTCACTTATCTAACATTGAGAAGACTGGAGAATCATTGACAAAAAAAATGACCTCAGAGTTGAAATTAGTAGAGACGTCATCATATGCACTGAATGGACTAATTGATGTTATTCATCTATTGGTTAAGTCATGGAGTGCAGAAGTGAAGATCATGGAAGATTCTTTTCAAGATATTCTGAAAATGGTGAGCAAGGACTAGTTGTATTTTTTTTTCACCTTTGTCATTGTTGTCAAAGGGCGAGAAGAAGAAAAAAAATGAGGAGAAGAGAGCAAAATGAGAAGAGAGAAGAAGTAAAATGAATAAGGGAGAAGAAGAAGAAATGAAGAAGAGATAGTTTTTGTTTTGTGTTGGAACACTTAGTCATTTTTTTGTTAAGTGTTGCCATTAATGCCAAAGGGAGAGATTGTTCGCAAGTGATCAATTTTGTATGTGTTACATCACTTTTTGGTTGTCATTTACGGAAACACACCTAGCATATTGATCAACTGATTTGAAGTTAAGTTTTAGTAATTCAATTTTGGAATCGAATAAGTATAGAAGAAGAAATACAGAGCTATTTTGGATATCAAAGATCGAGATCGATGAGTTATATCGAGTGAGCTTAGAGGAAGATACATGTGTGTGTGTACATATATATATATATACACAAACACACACACACAGATATATATATATATATATATATATATATATATATATATAAAGAAACTACATATGCAATGGTCACTATACCTAGCAAAAAGTGGAATACATTGAAAATGGTTACCTTCATCAAAATTGAAAATGGTTACCTTATTTTGTTGAATTTATTGTTTAGAAAATACTGTAGATTCCTCCAATTTGTGTTGATGCCTCATTAATGTTATAGTGAAAATTAGTTCTCGACATTGGGTTGAGCATATTTAAGTCCTTTAATGATGAAATACTGGTTGTTGTTCATGAATGTATAGATTGGTTGCAAACTTGAATGAAATAAAATCTATTTATCTGGATAATTATCTTTGTTTCTATACCATTTGACTTGCATTTGGATTGAGAGGAGTTTTTTTTATTTCATGGTTTTATTTTAGATTGTAAATTTCTTCAAATGCAATTGATCTGATTCACTTTGGTGGAGATACAAGGAATAAGTCAACTATTTTTTCATCAGATTGTTATAGAAGCCTTCATACCCTAGGTTGTGAAGATGAGCCCCTAACTTGCAAACCCACCAGTGAAATATCATGGCCATGGGAGGAATATAATTAGGGGTAGGAAAATTTAAGATTCCATAAGGAGAGAGGGATTGCAGTTTGTTTGGTGTTTTTTCCACCAAACCCTAGTTAAGCATCCCTTATGTGCTCGCCTATACTTTACTGTTGTTTAACGCAAAAGGATCTATAGGGAGTGATTTGGAATAATGTGGTTATGTATTTGGTGTTCTTAGGAATACTTAGACCTTCCCTATAAATTGGATTGGTTTGGGGAAACCATTCGTAAGTACTTGCTGCAATAACCAGGCCTAATTAGTCATATTAGGTCTCTGGCTCTTGCTAGTATTTGGGAAGCATAAATGTTGGAATTAGGAACCAATCCTTTGGATTTTAATATATCCCCCAAAAGTGTATCTGAAAGTGTGGGATTTCTTAGTGATCCTTTGGAAGTTATAAAATTTAATGCTGAAAACCCCATTCCTAGGGCTACTAGACAAGCTTGTCCAACTAGGCCTAAGCGCACAATTTAATACTTGTGACCAATAAGTCTTTTTTTAAGTCTACCAATGGTCCTAAATTGAATTAATATGGTCATTGAAACCCTAATATACTCCCTATGGTGAAGCATGAAGGTATTGTGCATTAGTTCATGTGAATGGAGAAGTTTTTGTGAGAATTTTTGACTTGAAGTTTGGAGCACACTAGTCTAGTGTGGTTAGATTATTGAGGAGACATCCTAGCATGTAGAAAGGATCAAAGAATAAATTGATGATTTCCATATAAGTTCTTTAGAAAAAGGATCCAAGAGTTAGCATATTTTGGCTTAGGGGCTAGAAGGCCTGATAAGTTTGTGATCGGGATCAATTCCAACACTACTTGACTCCACTCTGCATCACCTATTTAAATTTTTTATTGATTAATTGACCTCTTCTTTAGGGGAAAATGACCAATAATTTTCCCCTTTATCCTAAGTCTTAAGCCGTGATAAATAAATTTCCATAAATATTCATCCCGATTTCCCATGGTCTCACAATTAATTAATTGGCTATTGGTCCTAAATTTGGAAATTAATAATTCCCTCATTTTCTAATTTTATAATGTGTGGGAATTTAATAATTTAAATTTCAGTTATTCCCTCTCACCTTTTTGGCCTCCATTTCCCCTAATTGTGCTTTATCTCCTATAATTTAGCTTCCACCCTTCATACACATTCCCTTCCCTTTTTCCCACTAATTTGGCTTCCCATTTCCCTTTTAATTGAATTTCCAAATTGTGCATTAAATCATGTCATAATTTGTCATAAAATGACATTATCCAAATTGCACATTCAATTTGTCATAAGTCATAACAATTGCCAATATTTTTTTTTCTCTTTTGCAAATCTAAAAATTTGCTGTCAATTCTCTCATTTTTAGAACCATGATATTTAGTATCCTCACCCATATTCTATCAATATTTCCATACTTTCTTTCATCATATTTGTGCATTTATATTTTTTAGAGAAACATCAATTTAGAGGAGAAAGAAGAAAAATTAAGTTGAATGAAGGGTTTGAATGATGCTTATTTGATTTTATTATTTCTTTTCATGATTTATATCTTCATAGCTTCATTGATGTGATTAGGATTTTATTTTCATGATTTAATATCTTTATAGTTGGCTAATCACGATAGTTTTTGAAGTTTCAATTTCCTACTCTAGAGATACAAAATCAAACTTACGAGTTAGTTGAATTTATTGAAGGTAAAAAAACATTGCCCAAAAAATGGGTTTACAAGTTAAGGGAAGAACACAAAGGCAAGAAATATATAAGGTGAAACTTGTGGTAGAAATTCTTTTTTTTTTTAAAAGGTATTGATTTTGATGAAATATTTTCTCCTATTGTTAAAATGACTTCAATTCAAACTATTCTAAGTCTTCTAATGAAGGTGCTCCCCTTAATACCACAAACACATAACAGAAACAGAGAAGCAACAACAATTTGCAAGAATAGAAAATGGGCTTCTTATTATCTCCACAAATGTGGAATTACAAACTTTTAGAATTACAATATGCAAAGCCACATGGGCATTCCCCTTACAATATTCTGTAGGACAAAGCCTCGAATTATTACCCAGATCTACCCCAAATTGTCCCCCAACTGCCTAAGACAACACTACAGGCCTTCTTTATATAGGCAATTTCCACCGCCCGAGAAGGTTCCAGAAATTCAGCCCTTAGGGCCGACCAAACTTAGAATTATTTTATTTTTCAATTTAGTACATCAAAGTCGGCTCAAAATAACTTT
>MU224448.1:454454-467454 GCA_018584345.1 Thuja plicata
TAAAGAAGAGGACACACACACACACACACACTGATATATATATATATATATATATATATATATATATGAAAAAAGAATAGACTAGAAGAATAAAAAAATGATGTGCGTAAAAATCAATGGGTTTGTGTATGTACGTGTGTGCTATAAATAAATAAAGCGTGTATGTGCATGGAGAAGAAGAAGGGAAGGCGAGGAGGAGGAGAAGGAAGCAACCACAACGACACACTGGGGGAAGGGGGGATAAGAGTCCACCACTAATGGAAGTAGCGTGGAGGGCCGCGCGGTTGAAAATGAAGAAAGGAGAAAGGAAGATGGGGAAGGTCAAGGATGGTGGCAATTATCCAACGTGGCTAAAAGATGTTTCCAAGATAGGCTTAAGGCCCAACCATCATCCCAATTTAGGTTAAAGGGGTGATAGTTTATTTATGTGGATTCCTTAAGCTTCCTCTTGAAATAGTTGTCCTCCTTGGACAAGATCTGGGTGTTCTCCAAACAGATATGATGTTTGGTGGTGGATGAGTGTTCAGCTAAGGAAAATTTTTGGACCCTATCGTGCCTGATGTCAGCACAATACTCTTTGATTCTGGCGTTGAAAGAGCGGCCCGTTTCACCTATATAGGGTGTACCACTGGAACAAACTACCTTGTAGACTCTAGAGTCTAAGAGGGATTCTATGGGGTCTTTAAGATGGGGAACATGATTTTTTAACTTAGATATGGGTTTGAAGGCAATGTGAAGACCCTTCTTAGTAAGGATTTTTGCAATTTTTGGGAGATGTCATCCACAAAAGGAAGGGAGGCATTCAAAGGAGTTTGGGTTGGGGGGGTTTAGAATCGGAGATGGAAAGGTAGAAGGACTTGGCTTGGTTGGGAGCCTTGGAAATTTTCTTATGAGAATACCCATTTAGCTTGAAGACTTGACGAAGATGGGTTAGCTCTTGGCTTAAGTTTTCACCATCTCAAATTTTGGGTGGGTTGATGGCAGGAAGAGGAGTGGAGGTATAAATCAGTATAGGTAGCATTTTGAAACACACACTGACCAATGTCACCATTAGGTTTCTTAATGAGAAGAACATCAAGGAAGGGTAATTGGCTCTTGGAATCAAGCTCCTTAGTGAAGGATATGCTAGGGGCCACATTGTTGATGTTATTACGAAACTCTTTGAGTTTTTCAAGCCCATGAGGCCAACATACATTGGTGTCATCAACATATCACTTCCACCATCTTGGCTTGAGGGGATAAGAGTGGAGGACCGTCTCCTAAAAATGCTCCATATAAAGGTTGGCTATGACAGGGTAAAGGGGGGATCCCATGGACACTCCTTCAACCTATTCATATATGACATCTTGAAAGGAAAAGAAAGTGGATCTTAAGCATAACTCTACCATAGTGGCGATCTCAAGGCTAACCTTGCCTTTCATGATTTTGATAGAGTCAGGAATGGGAACCTTGGTGAAGAGAGAGACCACATAAAAACTTACCAAGATTTCATTAGTCTCTAACTTGGCATCCTTGATAAAGTTGACAAATTGGTTAAAATCCTTGACAATGGAGTCAAAGTTACCCACCAAAGGCGAGAATAATTTGGCAAGGTGAGATGCAAGAAAATAGGTGGGTGACCCTATGGTGTCCACAATTAGTCTCAAAGGAATGCCTCCTTTGTGAATTTTTTGAACCCCATATATGTGAGGGGTTATTGCTTTAGTTGGAAAAAGTCTTTTCTTATTTGCTTCATCAAAAGAGGTGTTGGACACAACTTCATTGACTTTTTTTAAAATTTTGGGCCAAGGGTTGCGGGAAAGAATTTTGTTGCTGCTAGTGTTAGAGAGAAAGTCAAGCATCTTGGAATCGTAGTCTTGCCTGTTCATAATGATGGTGGAATTCCTTTTGTTGGCTTTGGAAAACACTATGTCACTATGGTTCATAAAAGTTTTGAATGCCAATATCTCAGCTTTGGGGATGTTGCGCTTAGGCAGTTTGGCATGTCTGAGAGCTACGACACAATCTTGCCTAATTTCTTCAGCAACCCCCGTGGGAAGAGAACGTATAGCATTCTCAATTTTGACTAGAAAATGGAGGTGAGGGATGGCATGAGGGGCCATAGAAAAATTAAGACCCCACTTTAGATAATTAAATGCAAAGGGGTCAAGGGTGGCATTAGACAGGTTGACCACCAAATTTCTCTCCTAGTCATGCATAGAGTGATGGCAAGGTGGAAAAGAGGACTCCAAGAATGAGAAATATAATTAACACACGTGTGGTGAGAAGATGTTGTCAACCCAACAACATGGTCATTGACAAGGAGAAGAGGGTCGGTGGAAAAAGACACTGAAGAAGACCCCGATAAAAGGGAAGAGGATGTCGAGGACCCCAATTCCAAGGAAGGAAAGAGGGAAGAGGTTTGACAACACATGTTAGAGGTGTCACATGTCACTAAGGGAACCATGCATGTGTGATTAACACAACCAAGTGAAGTCTGAATGGTGCACTTATTGATGAGATACAAATCTACCATGGGTTGGGCTCAATGCAAGATATGTTGCAAAGATATGTAACCAGTGCAATTAATGCTAGATTTGTAAATCACACAATGAGAGAAAAGGTTGGTGCCCATTTTTTTCCACACTGGCAATGAGATGTTGGAAGATGAAGAACATTGGAGGATGCTGGCCGGCTACAAAATGGTTCTAGACTGCTCACAACACAGAGGAAATTGTTGGTTGAACTCCATATTTGAATCTTTGTCGCAGGTTTCCAAGGAAGATGACTCCTTCTGAGAAGCCAACCCCAATAGCTGTGTGGTACCAAGAATGTGCATGAGATCTTGTTCTTGAGTGACACACTAGAGAGGATCATTAGGAGAGACCAAGAGATCAGAGACAGTGGCTGCAAAATGAGAACTCAAACCATGACAACCATTCTTGCAGAGTGCAACATCTTGATTTCTAGTGCAGCTTCTAGAGGGGGCTGAATTTGCTAGATTGGAACAAACCAAAGCATTGCGGTTAGGAATGGGAGGAAAAGAGTTTGACCGAGGAGCCGAGCGAAGGGGAGATTGATCAAATGAATGCTTCAAATGCGAGGACTCCAAGGACACAACCACTGAATTAGATGTGAGGTTGTTTGGAAAAGTTGGTAGAGAGGGTTGGCCACGAGTTCTATATAAAAGTGAATAGAAATTCTTCTTCTGTCTTTTGATGCATTCCTTGTGATGACCCATAGCTCTGTCATAGGAGGACGTATCTAGGAAAATCTAAAGGTTTGGACAAAGGGATGAGGCAAGCTCCAAGTGAAGGGGCATCAACCTGGTGTTAAGATGTGTTAGCTCTTTTTCTTGTTGAATCAATTTACAGCTTTTCAAGCTTGAATCTTAGATTCCCAACTTCACATTCACACAAGGAAAAGGCTAATTAACAAGGATACTATCATTTTTTACTACGGGTTCCACAAACTCAGGTGGGTGTACCTACTTCCAAATTACTATTTCTTAGTAACTTAATGGTGGAGAAACTGATGCACTCTTGTTTTAAACTACAATAGTTGAATACACACCTTGCAGATGATTATTACTTACCTAATACAAAGCTTAATAAGCCAGATCATGAACTTCAAAAGAGCTACTATCACTGTAAAAAGGACATCCATCCCTCTTCTTTTTTAGTCTCATACCTAGGAAGCATAACCTATTAATTCTCTCTTCAAGTAATCAACACAATAGACTATACTTCTCAATACAATCAAATAAACATGTATGCTTTCAATACACAAGAAAGTAAAGATTAATTTGATTTAAAATTGATGATGAGATCCACTTGTCAGAACTTAGACCAGTACCTAATCCCAGGCAAAGAGTCAAATGAAATACAAATCCACAGAAAAAAAACTAATAAGAACACAATCAAAACCCCAGACAGAACGCCTTACAAACTACCCTTTCATCCTCACATCCATTTATAAAATTTTCGTACTAACCCTAACCCTCTTGAATTACTCACAAGATTAACTCCTCCCTTGAAAGAAACTTGTAAGCAATCACACAGTTACCTTATAACTAGTATGTCTAAGATGCTTTACAAACTAAACATACAAGAGCATGAAATAAGTACAAAAAGACATCATAAATTTGAAAGTGGAGATTCCACTATATTTTATTAATGTCTTTCTGATTCAGTACATTCAAATAAAATCAAATCTTGAAGAACTAGACAAATATTAAGTCTTCCTTGTAATTGTAAATTCACCATCCTTGTTACAATGGAGAAAAAGCCAGATATAGGAGAAAGGGAAAAAAAAAAATTAATTACCAACACATGTCCTTCTCCTTCCAGAAAATATCTGCAACTACTTCTTTCTCTAATTGTAGAAATCTGATTTGATCTGTACTCAAATGGTTTGCAAAATCAGAATCCTCATCTCAATACCTTTCCAACAGTATATGATACTTGTTGTTTTTGATAAAAATTGGCCCCTGAATCACTAAACAAACTTCCTTTCCCATGCAAACTTTCTGAATATTCTGAATATCTTGAAATATTTGAATTTACATGTCTTTTCAATAGTTAGACTATTGAATTGAAATGATATTTCATTTTAATATTCTACACATATTATCTCTATTTTGCACTGATTTTACCTTTTATTACCTTTATTCTCTAGAATGCACTAGATTTTGACACTTGTGACATGCTGATTGGCTGCTCCAAACTGGCCTTGGAACTCTTCTTTTAATCCTGGTTCACTTTTTCTCATTGTCTCTAAGTCTCTGAAAGATTTCTTCAACTATGATTAGATTTGGAGACTTGGAGACAAGCCTTAGTCTCTAAGTCTCTGAATAGGCTTAACTCGACCACATATTGACTGCATCTTAACTGTGGTTAACTCTGAACCATGTAGTCTCCAATTCTCAGATAAATTTTACTAACCCTAGTTAGATCTGGAGAATTCATGACTAACCTTCGATCTGATCTTGATCTGAGGGCTGAGGCTTGATCTCATGATGTTAGGTACTTAGCATCTCTTGTTTGGAGACTTCGCAACTGCAATTAGTCACCAAATCTTGGTGGTTATCTCTTAACCACGGTATCCTTGGGCGGACCTCATGACTACACAGTTGCGTGGTCTCTCCATCTCTAATGGGTAACTGGAAACCCTAAGCGACCTCACGACCAACGGTTATCTCTGAGTATCGGCAGTTTTCTGGCCCGACAGGTATCTCCTCATGACTACCCGCCACGTGTCCCATCAGCCTGGTCATCCTCGATGCCACCTGTCTACACAATTTCATTTTTGTTGCCAAGGAACGCTTCCCAATACATCCCCATCTGAAACTTGGGCATGCTTCCCAATGCACTTGTCACCTACACACGCACGCTTGAAGAGAGCCTCCTGTTGTGCTTCACATTTCTATATACTTGGCACTTTTCTTATAAACATCATAAATTTCGCCCGCAGGACCAATGTGGGATTAAATCCTTCCAAGTTTTAAAGCACTTTTGTGTTTTGTCCTACAATTTATGGTGCCCACCTGCGTACTAAGTCCTCCAGCCAAGGGTCCCACCAAATGGCCTCCTAGATTATTATTCATTTCACAATACAAGTGCTAAAGTATATAAATACTTAAAAAAACCCAAATCCCGTGCATGTGGGATAATTCCATTTCATTGTTTTTAACATTATCTATCTCTTCTCTATACTCCTGCACAAATTTCTCTTTTGCAATGTGTTTTAACTTTCATAACCTCCTGCCAATAACATTTTCCATGAATGTTTTAACCTTTTGAAAAAAAAAACTTCCTATTTGTTTTGTTGTGCAAGCCTCCAGCTGCTTATTGCGCAGACCACCATGAAATTGTGAAAACACGACACAACTTTACTATGTTTTAAACTTGGCATCTAAATATTGTTTTCTGAAGATTTTGAAATTGCCTCTTGCGTGTTTTTCTTTCTAATCCCAGTGTGTGGCCTTCTCATTGATGTTCACACCAGCCAAATGCATTTTTAAAACATTTTTAGCTTTTTCCCATATCCAGCGCGGCTTGTAATTGGTTTTAAAAGTTTTCAAATTCTTTAAAATCGCTACCACACAGCCTTCTTTGCATTTGTTTTGTTTTAAAACTTTTCATATTAAAATTCATTTTCAAAAACTGCGTGGACTTACTCCAGACCAGCGTGGGCTCCCTCCTGGCATTTGTAATGTTTTTTAAAGTTTTTACAGCCTCCATCAAATGCTGCGTGGCCCTTCTATGAAGTACATTTATCTTTTTAAATGTTTAAAAACTTATAAACCCCCAATATGTTGCGGAGGCAATGCTATGGAATGTATTTGCAAATTTTAATGTTCAAAAACTCTTCTTCTTTCCTCCTTGTCTTCGTAGGCTTTCATGTTGTATACTATTTTGAAATGTAGAAAACTTCTCCAATTGAAATGCTGCACATACACCCTCTCTTGCACTGCACTTTGTTGTTTTTAAAGTTCTCAAAACTTTACCCAATCCTCCATAAAAATCTGCGCATTAATCTCTCCATGTTGTTTTGAAAGCTTTACCAAGTCATGCGCACCCTATGCAATATGGAGTTTTCTATGTGCATGTTTACCCTATGCACCATACTTTGCTTTGGTTTTGAATTGTTAATGTTTTTATGGTTTAAAACTTTAATCATCCATTCCAAATTTGATGCGCACTCCCAACATGCTGTTGGGTTTTCTTTTGAAATGATTTTAAGAGTTTTAAAACTCCTCACCCAATGTCTGCGCACTCCCATCATTTGTTACCTGGGCTGCTCAATTTGGTATTTGTGCAAGTCCTTATTACCAAGTCTTTTAAATTCCATGTGTTGGGTCTTCTTTGGTCTGTGCAAACTTTGGTTTTTAAACAAAACATGCATCTCAATATTTGCAAGTCTTCCTCTTTGAGTTATTTTATTGCTTGGAATGCATCTTTGTTTCATACATTATTCCCTTCATACAGTACAGGTATTGCACTTTGCATTGTTTTTATAATCCCGTACGCATCTCTTTGTGCATTTCACAGTGCTCTTGGCCTATTTGTCGTAGTAATAAAAAAGATTCCCGTGTCTGACTCAAATCAATCCATCTCTGTCAATGACTGATTCAATGTTTGATTATGTTCATCATTAAAAATTCTACCCTGACACCCTCCAACAACATCAAGCTCATTAATGAATATGATAGATGGTGCACATTTCCTGGCTATATTGAAAAGATATCTGATTCGAGTAGCGCCTCTTTAAAAGTTCATTCTATATTTGCAAAAGATCCTTGAAAGCCTCTTTGTAATTTTGTTTATTTTTACAGTCAATACGCAGGGAAGACATTTTTCTAAACCGTACTAATAATTTGACATTATATATTAAAGTTGTGTTCATGAGCTTCCAGTTTAAAACATCATTACTGATTCTCACCCTACAAATAACTCAAACAGGGTCTTTAGTGAAGCTATAATACGAGCTTCAAAATGGTGATCACAACAAACCATCAAGAACACCTGTGCAAACTAACCTGAAAGATGGTAAGTAGTCTCTGGAACAGACCTAACAAACTGACTGAATAACACTTTGCAAGCATGGGAACCGGAAAACATATTTACCTCCAGCATCTAAGAAATTCCCATCAACTAGATTTTCTTGAAAAGATTAAGGCCAAAAGATAATAAAACTCAAAGTGAGCACTTTCATTCTATTCTGCAATCGGAAGTTTTCAAACTTATGCAAACAATGTCGAAAATGCAAATTGGAAAGATACTAGATTAACTCCTAAAAAGTCGTCACTTGGAAAAATGATTCATTCACCCACGATGAAAATGAATGCAAAAGGGTTTTGCGAGATTCAACCTCAAGTGCAAGGTGCAACTAATCAAACTTTGACATTTTGGAATAGTGTGCAAGTGCAAATGCTAAAACAACATAAATATCATTCAGATCAGTCATTGCAAGATTACCAAAACATGCTCTGAGACTTCACAACCAGGTCAGGCACTACATTTACATGCAATGAGAAAGGTGCCACAATCGGTTCTTCAAAACAACTTTCAGACAAGAAGTTATTGTTCCATGAAAATGAACGTTCTGCAAACTTCATTCTGTTCAACATTGGCAATCTGCAAAACTCCTTCAAATTTGAATTCATAAAGTCATCAAGAAGAACCTTCAGAATCTGAACCTCTAGAACTTGATTCACCTTCACACATGGTACATGAATCTTCAACTATCTAGCTCTGAAAGTGGATCAACCGGTACAAATCTGTAAAGTCGGCAGCTTACAACTTTCTAAATTTAAAACTCAGTAAATATGCAGAAATTAGATTTCGAATCACGTTGGAAAAGTGGTCAAGTGGTTTGGCCAAGGGCTTAAATTATTCAGATAGGTACACTCTCATGTTTGCAACATAGGGGAAAACTCAATTGTGTAGGGCATTCAACTGAATACAACTTGCAGAAGCTCAAAGTAGGCTATTTCATAATTCTGCATTCTGGGCAAAACAGAGAAATAGGACAGTTTTGTAGGACCAACTTTGGGGAATCCAAAAACTTATCAAATGGATTCAAAATTTCTTAGGATTTGAAATATAGGCTCTCTGATATACATGTTAAACATTCCCAAAGTCGCAACCTATGAAACATAAAAGGACACAAGATATTCTAATGCAAACTAGGCGTGTTACAACAAATTGATACTTAGGCGGCAAATGCAAAATTTGACAAGTGCTCAAATCAAGACATCACGAAACAACTTGAAACTCAAATCTGACAACTTGGGATCTCTTCATATATCAAAACAAGAGTGTTGAACACTTGACATGCATGATAGACTTCAGAATTCCATCAAAGCAAAAAGGTTCAAAAAAATAGTCATAAGCGGCCAAGATGCAAAAATTTAACAAGGTACTCAAAAACCCTATTGTATTTTTGAGTACAAACAAGATGATTGTTCACCCTTCTCATAGATTGAATGATAGATCTAAGGAGGGATAGACCCGCACAAAATAAGATATGTCTGGTGTGGACGCTCGAAAGACTGTGGCTGACTTTTACAAAGCAAGGGATTAAGTGTGAATCTCTACATCTTTTGAGATAGGCCAAGTCTGCAACTTTCTTCATAAGTTTGATCCTTAACATCTCTAGATGCTTATATTTTAAACAAAGCTGCCTCCCATGAAGGGTATCAATTAAATCAATTAGATTTCCACAATCCATTTGAATTAAATTATAATTTATTGTTCAGATTGTGTATAATTTTTTGACATCAACATTTCAGATCACCCTTTGTGATCCATCATCAGGATGTGAGAGCAAAGAGCATGAAGGATATGTAAAAAGAAGATGCAAACCAAGCCTCATTCAATAGATAAGAGAAGAAGGGAAAGGGAGAGAAAGGACACAAAAAAAAAGGGGCAAAGAGAAGACTACCTAAGAGCAAAAAAAAATAAAAAATAAAAAGAAGAGTTCAAAAAGACGAGGAATTAAAAAACAAAAAATACCTAAAGAAGAGGACAAAAAAGAAAAGACCAAAAAAAGGAACCTAAAAACTAAAAGAGTTATATATATATATATATGACAAAAGAATAGACGAAAAGAATAGCAAAATGATGTGCGTAAAAATAAATGGGTTTGTGTGTATGTGTGTGCGTATATATACACATATACATATATAAATATATATACATACATATAAATATACATACATACATATGTATATATATGTGTGTGTGTATATATATACATATACATATACATATACATATACATATACATATATATATACACATATACATATATATACATATATATATATATATACATACATATATATATATATATATATATATATAGCGTGTATGTGTGCGGGGAAGAAGAAGGGAAGGGGAGGAAGAAACCACAACAACACACAGGGGGAAGGGGCGACGAGAGTCTACAACAAATGGAAGTACTATGGAGGTCCACATGGTTGAAAAGGAAGAAAGGAGCAAGGAAGATGGGGAAGGTCAAGGATGGTGACACTTATCAAACCTGGCTAAAAGAGGTTTCCAAGATAGGCCTAAGGCCCAACCATCATCCCGATTTAGGTTAACGGGGTGATAGTTGATTTCTAAGGCTTCCTTAAGCTTCCTCTTGAAATATTTTTCCTCCTTGGACAAGATCTGGTGTTCTCCAAACATATATGATGTTTGGTGGCAAACGAGTGTTCAGCTAAGGCAGTTTTTCAGACCCTATCGTGCCTAATGTCAGCACAATGCTCTTTGATTCTGGTGTTGAAAGAGAGGCCCGTTTTGCCTATATAGGGTGTACCATAGGAACAAACTACCCTATAGACTCCAGACTCTAAGAGGGAGTCTTTGGGGTCTTTAAGACAGGGAACATGATTTTTTAACTTAGATATGGGTTTGAAGGAAATGCAAAGACCCTTCCTAGTAAGTATTTTTGCAATTTTTTGGGAGATGCCATCCACAAAAGGAAGGTAGGCATTCAAAGGAGTTTGGGTTGTGGGGGTGGTTTAGAATCGGAGATGGAAAGGTAGAAAGACTTGGCTTGGTTGAGACCATTGGAAATTTTCTTGTGAGAATACCCATTTAGCTTGAAGACTTGACGAAGATGGGTTAGCTGTTGGCTTAATTTTTCACCATCAAAAATTTTGTGGGCTCTCAGGGATAGGTTCTTAAGGATACCAAATTTTTGGGTGGGCTGATAGTGGGAAGAGGAGTGGAGGTATAAATCAGTATGGGTAGCCTTTCAAAACACACACCGACCAATGTCACCATTAGGTTTCTTAATGTGAAGAACCTCAACGAAGGGTAATTGGCTCTTAGACTCAAGATCCTTAGTGAAGGATAACCATAATTACATAGTGATTTCCAAAGCCAGAAAAGGGAATGCCACTGTCATTATGAATAGGAAAGATTATGATTCCAAGATGCTTTACTTGCTCTCTGACACTAGCAGCTACAAAATTCATTCTCGCAACCCTTGCCCCAAAATTAAATAAAAAAATTCAAAGAAGTTGTGTCCAACTCCTTTTTTGATGATGCAAATAAGAAAATACTTTTTCTAACTAAAGCAATAACCCCTCACATATATGGGGTTCAAAAATTCACAAAGGAGGCATTCCTTTGAGACCAATTGTGGACACCATAGGGTCACCCACCTATTTTCTTGCATCTCACCTTGCCAAATTATTCTCGCCTTTGGTGGGTAACTCTGAATCCTTTGTCAGGGATTCTAACTACTTTGTCAACTTCATCAAGGATGCCAAGTTAGATACTAATGACATCTTGGTAAGTTTTGATTTGGTCTCTCTCTTCACCAAGGTTCCCATTCCTGACTCTATCAAAATCAAGAATGCAAGTTTAGCCTTGAGATCACTAATATGGTAGAGTTATGCTTAAGATACACTTTCTTTTCCTTTCAAGATGTCATATATGAATAGGTTGAAGGAGTGTCCATGGGCTCCCCCCTTTCCCCTATTATAGGCAACCTTTATATGGAGCATTTTGAGGAGATGACCCTCCACTCTTTCCCCCTCAAGCCAAGATGGTGGAAGTGATATGTCGATGACACCAATGTATGCTGGCCTCATGGGCTTGAAAAAACCGAAGAGTTTCATAAGCACATCAACAATGTGGCCCCTAGCATATCCTTCACTAAGGAGCTTGAGTTTGAGAGCCAATTACCCTTCCTTGATGTTCTTCTCATTAAGAAACCTAATGGCGACATTGGTCAATGTGTGTTTCAAAAGGCTACCCATACTATTTTATACCTCCACTCCTCTTCCCACCATCACCACACCCAAAAAGTTGATATCCTTCAGACCCTAGCTCTGAGAGCCCACAAAATTTGCGATGGTGAAAACTTAAGCCAAGAGTTAACCCATCTTTGTCAAGTATTTAAGCTAAATAGGTATTCTCATAAGAAAATTTCCAAGGCTCTGAACCAAGATAAGTCCTTCTACCTTTCCAGCTATGATTCTAACCCCCCCCAACCCAAACTCCTTTGAAAGCATCCCTTCCTTTTTTGGATGACATCTCCTAAAAAATTGCAAAAATCCTTACTAGGAAGGGTCTTCGCATTTCCTTCAAACCCATATCTAAGTTGAAAAATCATTTTCCCCATCTTAAAGACTCCCTCTTAGACTCTTGAGTCTACAAGGTAGTTTGTTCTTGTGGTACACCCTATATAAGTGAAATGGGCTGCTCTTTCAACACCAAAATCAAAGAACATTGTGGTAACATCAGGCACGATAGGGTCCAAAAATCTACCTTAGCCAAACACTTTTCTGCCACCAAACATCATATCTATTTGGAGAAAACTGAGATCTTGTCCTAGGAGAGAAACTATTTCAAGAGGAAGCTTAAGGAAGCCATAGAAATCAACTATCACCCCGTTAACCTAAATCGGGATGATGGTTGGGTCTTAAGCCTATCTTGGAAACCTCTTTTAGCCATGTTGGATAACCGCCACCATCCTTGACCTTCCCCATCTTCCTTGCTCCTTTCTTCCTTTTAAACCGTGCAACCCTCGATACTCCTTCCATTTGTGGTAGACTCTCGTCCCGCCTTCCCCTTGTGTGTCATTGTGGTTGCTTCCTCCTCCTCCTCCTCTTCCCTTCTTCCCCACACACATACACGCTATATATATATATGTGTGTGTGTGTGTGTGTGTGTGTGTATACCTATATCTATATCTATATATATGTATATATCTATATCTATATATGTATAGATATATACATATATAGATATAGATATAGGTATATATACACACACACAGATATATATACACACACACACATATATATACACATGTATATATACATGTATATATATATATATGTATATATATATATATATGTATATGTATATGTATATGTATATGTATATGTATATGTATATATATATATATGTATATGTATATATATACATATATGTATATATATATACATATATGTATATATATACATATATGTATATATATACATATATGTATATAT
>MU224448.1:467504-491526 GCA_018584345.1 Thuja plicata
ATGTATATGTATATGTATATATATATATATGTATATGTATATATATACATATATGTATATATATATACATATATGTATATATATACATATATGTATATATATACATATATGTATATATATACATATATATGTATATATATATGTATGTATGTATGTATTTGTGTATATATCAGTATGTATATATATACGCACACACATATGCGTATGTTCTCATTTGTTTTGTTCCTTGTTGCTTTGTTTATTTATAGCGCACACATACACACACAAACCTATTTATTTTTACTTACATCAATTTGTTATTCTTATAGTCTATTCTTTTGTCATATATATATATATGACTCTTTTAGTTTTTTGGTTCTTTTTTTTTCTCTTTTCTTTTTTGTCCTCTTCTTTAGGTTGTTTTTGTTTTTTAATTCCTGGTCTTTTTGAACTCTTCTTTTTTTTTTTTTTTTTGCTCTTAGGCAGTCTTCTCTTTCCCCCTCATTTTCTGTGCCCTTTCTCTCCCTTTCCCTTCTTCTTTTATCTATTGAGTGAGGCTTGGTCTGCATCTTATTTTTACATATCCTTCATGCTCTTTGCTCTTGCATCCTGTTGATGGATCATGGAGTGTCATCTGAAACGTTGATGTCAAAAAAACATACACAATCTAAACCAGAAATTCTAGCTTAATACTACAAGGCTTTGTTGATTCAAATTTAGAAGAATAAATTGATAGAAGGATGAGCACTACAAGGTTTTTTTTTACTGAATGTGACACAACGGTCAGCTAGATTTCCAGATTGCAAAATTTGTAGAACATTCAACAACAAAAAAAAAATATGTTGTTTCTATAGAGAATAGAAAGGAGATGATTTGGTTACAAAAGCTAATGGAGGAATAAGGAAGGACATAAGAGAATAAAAATTTGTATAGTGATATTCAAAGTGTGATTCGTCTTACAAAGAACTCAACCCTTCACTCTAAGATCAAATACATATAGCTTTAGAACCATTCCAGATGCTTAGTTTTAGAGGATGGACATTTGAAGCTAGAGAAGATACACACTAGATAGAATCCTATAGATATGTTGACCAAAGAAATAACTCAAGAGAAAGTGACTTCCTACTCATTTTCTATTTGTCTTCAATCTCTATCATAGTGGAAATGCAAACTAGTCAAATCCATGTGCATCAATCTAGTCAAAGCTACATGGGCAGTGGTGTTGCTGCAAGATTAGTTTCTAAGTAAGAGATTTTTTGGTGTAGAGCCTGATTAGTCTCCACGTGGGAGATTATTTGTTTGTGAGACTAATCATGAAAATACTATATACTCATCATATCCTTACCAAGGTTTGAGGGAAAAAATCCCTCAAGGAATATTTTAAGGTTAGGATTAATTTCATTAACTAACCTTGTAAACCACCTTAAAAGGTTGGCTGCGTGGTGTGAAATATCATCAGATTATTATTTTATCTTCACTGGATAATAAAATAAGTGGACTATTTCTTGCATAGTAGATCTAGCCCATATTGGGTGAACCATATTGAATCTCCTTGTTATTGTATTTTTGTGTTTCTTATTTCTACATTATCTTAATATTGTTTATTGTTCATATCTACCAAAACCCTAACACCAATAGTGTTGGTGAAGATATTTGGAAACCCTTGGTATAAATTCAAAATCTGATTTATTTACTCATAAATCTAGTTATTTAATATGTGCTTATTGTATTTCTGGGTTTGTTGTTCTTTTGTGATGTTTAATTTTTTTTACAACTGCTGCAGTATGTTTAAATTCATTATCTATAGCTCTAAGCAGTTTCTAATATTTTGACATTTTATTTGACTATCTTATTATAATTTTTATTGCGTTATTTCAATTTTGAAAAAATAGAGATTCTAGAACAAATATTTTGGTTTTCCACAACTTTAGTTTTTTAGAGTTTATACTTCCATTCATATATTAGACTACCTTGACCACAGAGAGGGGGAGCTGAATTAGTGGTCAATTAAAACAAGACTTCATAACAAAGATACGATTATCAAGAAATGAATCAAGAAATATATATGTTCTTAGCATAATACTTAATCAAAATAAAAACATATAGCTATCCAGAAGAAAGAGGAATCATTTTTTCATATCATAACACACATATATATGAGTGGAAAACTCTTGAAGAGTAGAAAACCCAATCTAAAAAAAAATTGATTATGCCTCACTAGAAACCTCAGTGGTTACAAACCAGCCTCATTCGCAACACAAGATTTAAATCTCATTGGAAACACAAGCCTCGCTAGCAATACGGTGTGCCTCACTAGCAATGTAGGAGTATCCACTTCATATACAACTGATTCTCAAGAGATTTAAACAAAGTATAAAGGGTTACTCCATTTCAATGCATAACATTGAATAAACGGATTTTATCTATAATAGTAATATTTGAACATTCAAATCTTACTCATATAGCTACTTGTATCAGAGAATAAAACTCTAATATTCACACTTCTATTATATCAAAATATTCACAAACTAAGTTTCTCAATGAAGCTCATCAAAACCTGTATTTTTGCTATAGTAAAACCATAACCTTCAATCTATAGAATTCAATAGATATTAACATATTGTTAGCCTTCATGCAATATGCAAGAGACTCATTTTCATGAAAAATTTAAATTCCATTCATTATTATGTTGTTTAATGAGACCATTAAAATTATTGTCAGTATTGAGAAAAGTTCCTATTGCACACTACTCCACTCCTATCGCAATGATGATGACATCCAAAACCTTACACTATAAGCTCTTAGTTAAAACCTCTAATTATCTTCTCTGCTAGATAACTTCAATTAAATATGTCATTGATATAGGTAATACACTTGGTCATCCATAAGACTCATATATGAAATTGATACACCTTGTCAAACTGGTCAACTTGTCTCAAATGGAAAACCTTGTTTACTCTTTAACATCTATGATAATGTCATTTTGATCTTATAGTCACTTTTCATGATGAGTAGAAATTATTTTTCAATACCTAATAGCACTCAACAAATTCACATATCAACATGGCCACAACTTCTTCACAAATACCTATCTCATTTCAAGTGCCTCCAATGCCTTGCACAAATAAACTTATCTCATTTGACATCAATGACAAACACATGCGATAAAAAATTTCCCTTGGACATTGATGTCAAAACATCAATAATTGCACCTTTACACCCCATATCTAAATGAATTGTATTAGTATAAAAATCTTCATGATTTAAAAATTTATCATGTTATGTACTATCATAAAGTCTGAAGCAAAGTCAGTAAGACTTCAACCTATCTTACAAAGTCTATACTTCTTCTCATTTGTTATAAGTCTGGACCCTACTATAAAGGTTGTGTGTTCACGATATCATCATAGCTACATAGCTACAAAGTCTATATTTTCTATAACACCCCCACTAGGGAGCCCGAGAGGATAAATCAATATCTAAGAAGAAAGATAGATAAAAAATATATATTTAACAATCATTACAACTAACATTACAATTACATTCAAGTATATAACCTTAACTCATCAATGATACATAACATTAAATGCAACCATGAATGCTAAAAATTCATCATATAGAAAGTTCCTCTTAGGGTCCTCAATGTTGCTACTAGCAATCCATATCATACATGACTAAAACATTTAGGTCACCATAAACTATGAACATGTTGTACAATATGAATAGATTTATTTAAGTAATGAAATTGAATAACATATAGCACATGATTAATTTAAGGTCAAACATCTTTATGCGCTTCTTTCTTTACATGAAAACTAATTCAGAATACATGTTTATATAAATATAAATTACAAGTGATCAATGAAACACATTTTCATATACATATTACAATCATCTCCACAAGGAGTTTACAATAATACATCAAGACATCAATGTGATGGTAAAGACAATGTTACATTATTACATCAATATGGTACATAACAGGATACAATAAATCATAGTAATCATCTATCTTCATTAATAGGAATTTGTAGTTAAAAAAAAGCCCAACCAAGAAGATCATGAACAAAGCTCTGACAACTCAATAGGAAAAATATTTTCCACCCAACCACATGGAACCCTGAGGCTCAGTCCCCCGAGCTAGGAGATAACACAAGGCCCCACACCACACAAGCGAGCATAAGAAAGAAAGAAAGTACAAGAAAAAAAGAAAGAAATGAACAACAACATAGGTAATTCACAAGGGTAAATGACATAGATACTAGAGGTGACTCACACTAGGATAAATGGAGGGAATCCTAAGACACATGTAGTAGAGTGTCATCACATAGCCCCCGACTATCCTGGGTTTTCCTGGTATTCATCCCCTCTACACCCTGACCCCTAGGTGAGGACTCATGTGGAACTGACATCCCTTTCATGAGAATAAGGAGGTCAACTTTGCTAACTCCATGCCACACAAGAACCTACACTGGCAGTTGGCATTTTCCACCCATCCATGATCCACATAGCATATCTCATGCCCATGGGCAAGGAAATACAATTATCTTGTTTAATGTTTTAACCCAACCCAAAAAATTTATTAAGTTATCACTAGATTATCTACCCTCAATGGATTACCCTGGCATCCACATTGGACCCTGACCCCAATTACGAGTCACTCCCCTTATCATGCTCCTATAAAACTACTCTTATGCTCCAAACTGAAAACCCAGAAGAAAACATCACAAGTCAAATAACCATAAAGAGATCCACATAAATACATCATTTCCAACGAAATCTCAAATACAAATGTTGGAGCATAAAATCACAAAATAATTAGAAGGATCCATATTTTCCATCATAACTAAGAGGGACATCAAAGCAAAATTCATAAATGCCTCAAGCTAAGAATCTCATAGGAACCTCTCTAGATTCCAAATCATAAACGATAATCTAGATTCAACATATCTCATACATATACACTCTTTTGGATCCAATCCATCAATAACACAAAACAATCATCATTAAGAAACATTGTCAAACTCCAACCATAAAAAAAATCCTTAAAGACTAAGGATGCAACAAGCTTCAGATGGCTTGGACCTAACCCTAAAAGATACTAGAAGACAAAATACAATAAGACCTTAAGTGGTGGAAAGAAAAAATAGGAAGACTCAATTACACAGTTGGGCCTCAACCAATATATCATGATAAAATATACATACAAGCATCAAATTGATATATAAAATCAATAGCCATGAAAACATCAAATATAAAGTAAACCTTCAATCAAATTCATAAAACTAAAACAACCCCCCACCCCCCCACCCCCGAGGCGTCTAGTACCAACATGAAAGCACCCCAAAACTCATGAATACTTACAAGAATATGTTCAATAAATAAAATAAAATAAAAACCACTCAATCAACATCAACCAAATGGTCCCCTTTGTTTAAGGAAGACAAAGTGATGAATAATAATTTGATTATGCTCACTAATACTTATCCAGAAACATCCAATGATCACATAATCCCAAAATTTACACTACTCATCCCAAGACAACCCTTTTCCTTCTTGAACACACATGCAATTCTTGATTATATATATATTAATCATAAATCAAAACTTTTAAAATTGAAATAACTTTACACAAGTTGACAAATACAACTAATCTTCTAAAATAACACATACTCAACATAACTTTAAGAGTCAACTTTGTAACATCACTAATAACTACATTTCTAATTTGACAAAATGCAAAGCTACAAAATGAACTCACGAGCACCCCAAGAAAAGACTTAAATTGCATTGACAACATAATTATAACCTATATCCTAATTCATATCTAACGACATCTTAACACTTAACTAGTACTTAAACAATAATCCCTTATCCAAATTAAGAAACATAAATTTATATCCAATGAATGTAATTTCTAGTTGTCAAAATTTAGTTCCTGAATCGCTAAAGTAAATGAACCAAAATGTCAAATCTTAAATAGGTATAAGAATAATTAATATTGAAATATGATGTAATCAAAATCACTAATGAAAATAAGTTAAGTATCACTAACAAATACGACATCATTTTAGCTAATTAATATATTAATAGTAAAAGAAAATCTTATCAATGCATTTTAAATAAAATATGATTATATTTCTTGTAATTTCCTACCTATAACCTCGTAAGAAAACTATCTTATAACTGTACCTAATCCATCATTCATTAAAACATAATGAAAATGATAATTATCAATTATTTGTCTAGAATTTAAAAGAACTAATGATTAATTAATTTTACAACTAAATTATATCAAAATTAACTAAACTTGCATATCTAACAACAAATACAATCCCTTGAAGCCATAAATAAACCTCAAAATAATACAACTACTTCTCATGATAGACAAGCACAATAACTTGACAAGGGAACTTGATATACTCTCTATTGAATTGACCTAGACAACTTCGAAATCATTATTCATAATTAAATTATAAAACTTTGTGAATACTAAAGGATGTTATTGATCAACTCATAAAGTTTATCGACCCTAATACTCAATTGAAAGGAAATTTTGATTTTTTCTCCTTCGACAAGAATGTGAATAGTTTAATCTAGACCCCATGAAAGATGAAGAAGACAATACAAACTAGGAAGCGTTACTATTGTACAAGAGCCTCGATGCCTTTGACGTGTAGGGAATTCTATAAGGTAAGGGTTAGTTTTAAAATCCTGAGCTATTATCAAATTCATGCGACAAAGGCTATCATAAATGCTTATTAAAAAAAAAAAAATAACAGCAGTAATCATCAGAATTCCCAGAAACGTATTAACAGGGAGTAATCATCATCAACTTTCTCAGATGATATGCTACATTACACACTAACCGTGCTCAGCACATCTTTACACTGTGGTATTAACATTATGTAAGGGTAAGAAACTTCCTCATGGATGCATTGTGAGTATAAATATGCATCGGTCATTCATGATGGGTATGCAACCAATACCTTAAATCAGTCCTATGGACTGCAATATAGAAAAACGTCTAAAATTAAGGGGAAATTTAACAACGTTAGAATTTGTTTGAAATAAGAGAATGAGAAAGAGACAATGAATTGTAATGGTACTATTGCATCATCGGTTGGACACTAGGGTGAATCTTGAGCTCTTCCTTAACTCATATGCCCAAGCTCCGCTAGTATATGTGATCAATAAAATAAGTGCATGCTAAATGGAGAGACCTTGATGATGACCTGGGTTCAAGTTTCGCAATCTGAAAGTTGCTATGGAAAATTTTAACAGAGAAGATATCATACCCAACACTAAGTGAGCCTTGGAATAGGGTATGGATATCAGTTGTGTCTATGCAGTCACGAATTTGCATCTTAGTAAACAAAATATGTTGTTAACAAAATATATTAGCACCATGTTTGTCAGTCTATTGCATTAACGTGTGTTAGTAATTTGCAAACAAATACAATAGAGTAACACACATGTTGCTAACATATTTTGTTTACTAAGGTGCAAATTCGTGGCTGCATAGACAGAGCCATTGACATCCATCAAAGTATAATGAGCCTGTGGATTTCTCTAGGAATGCAATGTTTTAAGGAATACATTGACCATATAATCGATGGGTGTAAGGGAATACAAGATCCATGCCTTGTCAGATGCAAACAAAATGTAATCAAAACCAGTAAGATAGCTATCAATAGATATAATTTTAATATTAAATTTAGTAACAATACTCAATGTCATGATAAGACAACAAAAATAGACAAAAATGATACACCATCAAGAGAGGGTACTGCATCATCCCCCTTTGAGCTCGACTTACTCCTGGAAGTCAGATAGAATGATAATGGTATTATCCAAATAATTACTAAAATCATATCAAGATGAAAATATCAAGCACAAAGATTACAAGATGACCAAATATACAATAACCAGAAGATTAACACGAGCACAAATACAAATACTACCACCAACTTGACTTAAATGCAAGAATCAAAATATGACATACAAACAAAAAAATACATAACATTTTCACATATCAAGCATACGCAAAAGGGTCAAGGAGGATTTGGTGATGTCTTCCCGACAACGCAAATTAGTGAAACAAGTCATAATCATTCCATTGTGGAATGATGGCTAGGCTAGGTAAGAAGGAATGGGGCCTTATGCTATCTCCATTTTCAATAACATCCATTGAGTAAAGTCACACTGAATCATGTCAATTCAAGGGAGATGATGCCAGGTACTGACAAACCTACATCACCAAGACGAGCATATACATTTACATATATCATGGAAAACAATGACAAATAATGAAGAGGAGACAAGACATCGTGTGGATATCACAACTGAGTAACTATGACTTCTTTCCTCTCCGCATAAACACACCAAATAGAACCATCATAAAATAATAGCATATAGACAACAGTAAAAGAAACATTAGTAGGGTTACCACATTAGTAAATCATAAACATGTATATAATCATCAACATATAACATGAAGAAAACATGAATACTATTCTCAAACCACCAAAATATTGATCACAACACATCATAATCAACAATATTGACATTGATCGCTTTTACATCTCCTACATCAATTTAGAATAACCTTCTCAAAATGGTCAAGAAACCATGTAGATACATATCAAGTACATTCCTATCACAAGAAAACTTAACTTTATTCTACAGAAATGCACACATAAATCTCTATTTCTAAGCAAAGAAGAATAAAAAAATTCAACATGTAAGTTAGATCCTGTAGGCCTATTAAACATCATTATACTGAAACTCGTCATCTTTCCTTAAATTAAGATGATAATATACTTGAAATTTCACTTTACATACCTTTCAAGTTTGCTTAATTCAAGCAGAAAACTGTAAACAGATACTTCTTTCCATAACTGCACATATGGAAAATACACCAACTTGCATAACAACACATGGTTATATGTTAAATTTTATCAATTTCAAATAGAGTCACAATATAAAATACCTAATTCTCCCTAGAACATCAACTTTATGTTAAGTCTTTTACTTGCCAGCAACAATAGCCATAAACCTAAGGATATAATATTTTCTGCATTTATCAAGACATAATGAATTATTTATACTTTAAAATACCATGACTCTTTCTACTCTAGTATGCAAGAATTAACCAAGCAAGATATGCTTTCAAATAAACATGAGAAAGCTCAACATTAGGGTAACACATCATAGGGTTCAGGAGTGGCATTCCACATGGACTCATGATTCCCTAAATTTCTTCCTCGCATACACTCACCAAGTTTGCCTTATATGTCTTTAGAGGCGAAACACATTACAACACAAGACCAACCTTCAAAAAATAGCAAGAAGAATTGACTTAGCCACCAAAGTTTAAAAATAAAAGAAACTAAGCTATCAATTTCAACAATAAATAAGGAAAATTCAAATAATCACAACAATTAAATAGAATGTAAAATGAATCCCACAAGTTGTGGCTAAACTAGCACAAAGAAAGATAAATAAGTCATTGTTCCACTGACACAAGGAGGGTCAGCAAGAGGGGCCCATGGCTCACCCAACTACCAAACCATCTTGCAGACACATTGTGGATGCCAAATAACACAGTAAGAGAAGAAAACACAGTAATCATTTATATTAACTTGATCAAAATCATTACATGCTAGCGTGTAAGGCCTTCCCAGTTTCAGCCATATATTCAATGAATTACAATAAGATCTTCATACAACAAAGATCATAGACCTTCGATCTCAATAGCTAAACATTTACTTTCTTTCTCTAAGAATGATACCTAAACTAAGAACATACAAGCAAATATATACAAGAGTCCACCACAAGAGTTCAATGCTCAAATCCATGAGAGAGACCAAGATTTAGGTCCACATGGATCCCAATGAGAGAGCCCAAATCAATTAACCCATTGGAATTAACTAAAGAAGTTGGCCAAAGATCCAACTTCCAAAATAAGCATCTCGGGTAGATGAACACCGAAAATCAGCAACCATCGGTAAAGCATAACCGAGCATCAGAAAACCCATCGGTAAGGACATCACCAAAAACTGTCGGTAAAGCATGAACAAGCAATAGAAGACAAGCATGCACAAGAAACAAAACTCAAACAAGAGAGACAAGCATGCCCCAGCAGTAGAACCCGAGTGACAGAGAACAAACTAAAGAACTAAAGCAAACATCTTTTTGGTTGTGCAGAATTGCCAATGATCCAAGATGCTCCTGCATCAAACACCTAGGGTTACAAGAAATGATTCTCCAAATCATGTGTCAGGTCCAGCCTCAAATGAATCCAACTTTGATTGAGATTTCCAAGATGAGTCCTCAATCAGTCTGTTCTTCCACTTTACCAGATACTCCATGTATTCCTTTCCTCTTATACTTCTGCCAATTCTTTGTTTCATATTCTTTTCAACTTTCTGTATCTGCTTCTTAGGATAATAACTTGGTCCTATAATTTATTCATCAGGTTCATGATATTCTTATAAGTCTGAAATTTTGAATATAGGTGATATATCCATGTCATCAGGTAATTCAACTTCATAAGCATTTCCACTGTCAATTCTTCTCAGTATTTGGCAAGGACCAAATTTCTTCATCTTCAGTTTACCATATGTTCCAATAGGAAATATTCCTTTCTTCAGATGAACAATCACTACATCACCAACTTCAAATGTTTTATGTCTTCTTGATCTGTCTGCACTGTCTTTGTATCTATTATTACTTTTATCCAGCTTCTATTTCACATCTTCATGAAATGTCTTCATAAATTTTGTAAATTCTTCTACTTCAGCACTTCTTTTGTCTTCTCCAACAATATCTCTCAGATCTGATATACCTCTCAATTGTGTGCCATGAACAATCTCAAAAGGTGTCTTTCCAATACTTTTATTAACTGAACTGTTGTATGCAAACTCTTCTTGTGTCAACATCAAATCCCAATTGCCTGGTGTGTCTCCAACTAAGCATCTCAACAAATTACCCAAACTTTGGTTTACAACCTCTATTTGTCCATCAGTTTGTGGATGAAATGTAGAACTAAACTTCAACTCAGTATCCAACTTCTTTCAAAGTGTTCTCCAAAAATAGCTAATGAAGTTACTGCCTCGGTCAAAGATGATACTCTTTGGTAATCCATGCAATCTGACAATTTCCTTAAAGAAAAGATCTTCTATGTGTACTGCATCTGATGTTTTCTTACATAGTATGAAATGTGTCATCTTAGAAAATCTATCCACAATAACAAATATGGAATCATTACCTCTTTTTGTCCTAGGTAAGCCAAGAGCAAAATCCATGCTGATATCACTCCAAGGTTTCTCAAGAATAGTAATCAATGTATACAAACTAGTATTCTGACTCAATCCTTTTCCAACTTGACAAACTGCATAGCTTCTTACAAATTTATGAACATCCTTATACAACTGAGGCCAAAAATACCTCTCCTTCACCAACCTCAATGTTTTATCAATACTAGACTGTCCAACCAATCCACTACTATGTTTCTCCTTAAAATCAAATTAGTTCTCATTGAACCTCTCAGTATAGACAACTGAATACCTTTGAACAACATATCTTCCTGAATGAAATAATCTTCATACTTACTTAATTGGTTTGAATTAGGTGCTCTGCACACTCTCCACTGCTCTGAAAAATTAGGATCGCTTTCATACAAATTATTCATGTCATCAAAACCAAGAACATCAATTCTTATTTCAGTCAACAAAGATCTTCTTCTACTCAATGCATCAACAACTCTATTAGGAACTCCACTCTTATGCTTAATCACAAATGTAAAGCTCTGCAAATACTCTACCCATTTCAGATGTCTCTGATTCAACTTATTCTGACTACCCAAATACTGTAAATCCTTATGATCAGTATACAACACAAATTCATTTAGCGTCAAATAATGTCTCCACTTCTTTATGATGACATGTAACTAATTGAATGTTTGAAGATGTTAAGTTGATGATCATGCAAGACATTAAATTAGTTAATGTATTGTATTGTTATTGATGTCAACTTGATATAATCTATATGGTCATGGAAATACTGCCAAAGACTTCAAAGAACCAATGAATCAAAGGCTATGCTATCATTAATGCATATAAGTCAAGTATTCACTAAGTGATTGTATACACTGACGAAGTGCACGCCGATGGACATAGTAAAAGAAAAAGTCACAATGTTACCTGACGAAACAAATGCACAACAATACCAACGAACAAAGTCACAGTGTTGCCCGATGAGAAAAGAACAGAGTAAACTGATGGAAAGAATTTCAGTGTTGCCCAATGGAAAAGACAAGGATGGATATCCCAATGACAACTGAAGTCACGTCGATGGAACACTCAGTTATCATAGATGACTAACTAAAGTGTTGACCGACATAACAAAGATTTTAGAAAATGACAAAATGCTTAGCTATCAAGAAGGTAAAGATAGAATTACCATATACTTATCATTGTTTTAATCATCCAGATAAATCTAGAGATAAGTAAATGATTTAAAGCATATTTTTCTAGGTAGCAAGAATATCTCTTTGAGATAAAACAAGAGTTTTCTTTAAATCTATTGGGAAGAATTGTGGATCACACCAAGAATCCAGAAAGCCAAGAAAAGGTAAATCATGTCTATAAAGAGACAAACCCAATTCATTACAAATGGGGGTGTGTGAGGTGAAACAGAGAAGAGGAAAGATGCAAAAGAAAATTTGAAGGAGAAGAAGCCTTCATTCATTCCTGATCAACAAGCTAAAGAAAGAGCTAGATTCTGCAAACACCGATGGATAGTGAGACAACATCACATACTAGAACATTGTGGAGCAAAGGTAAAGAATTGATTATATTGATCAGAGAGGTAACAAACTTACAATAGATCTAAAAATCTGCAATTGAGTTATATGTATGAACAAATCATTAGTGTTTTAGTTTAACCATTGAAGCATCAACTCTCTTAACCGAGCAAGACTTAAAAGTCTTTTACAATTGAGATACATCCCAAGGAATATCAAAAATTTTGATCATAAAAGTAGCATTGGATATGCCTGATACCTATAGACAAGCCAAGTGAGTGTTTGATCAAGGATGGTAGCATTACATGCCAGATACTAGGTGACAAACTATCTTTTAAATCCTCTAACAAGGTCACACCTAATAGTGTGTTTGTAACCTTTAACAGGGTTGGCTCCTAACAGAGCTCACTTTAGAAGAGTGAAAATTTGTGGTACCAGTCCCAGTGGTTTCTCCCTTAACAGGGTTCCCACGTTAAAAATCCATGTGTTATGTGTTTATGTTTCATTACTTTACTGTTTTACATTTCACATATGCAATTCTAGATTTATTGGTATACTCTGCATATTTATTGTGTTTCGGTAAATAGTTAACTGCTTATCAATAATCACACTGAAGAGAGATGTACAAAGCAATCCGAAAAGTAGAAAATTGATATAAGTATTTCAAGGCATACATCTTGTAGGATAGAAGATAACTAGAGACATAATCTTTGGTTATAAGTTTTAAGGGTTGATTTAAGGATTAATTTTTGAGGCCACTAATTCACGCCCCCCTCTCTCAGTTATTACTAACAATTGGTATCAGAGCGTGTGTTCTTAGAAGGAAGGTTTCAATACCTAAGCTAAATATCACAAGATGAATAGACGAGATGTGCCCAAGTTGAAAAAAGCTAATTTTTCTTCATGGCATAGCAAAATAAGACTCCACTTATCAGCATTGGAAATGATGTTACTCAATACGTAGATACTGAATATGTGTTGCCCACAGTGTTAGTAATAGCTGAGAGGGGGGGAGTTAATCAGTGGCTTCAAAAACTTATCTTTAAACTTAACCACCAATCAATAAATCTCAGATTATTAAGTCCCTACAAGATGCATGCCATGAAATACTAATAATGATTTAACTATCTGTCATTTTCCCTTTTTTGACCTTATTCTCCTTGATTACCAATAAGTAGTAAAAACTATTTACTGACACTCAGTAAATATGCAGAGTATACCGATCAATCAAGAAATGCATATGTGAAATGTAAAATAGTAAAGTAATAAACCATACACACATAACATATGGATTTTAACGTGGAAACCCTGTTAAGGGACAAAACCACTGGGACCAGTACCCCAAATTTTCACTCTTCTAAAGTGAGCCCTTTTAGGAGCCAACCCTGTTAAAGGTTACAAACACACTGTTAGGTGTGACCTTGTTAGAGGATTTTATACATAGAGCTTGTCACTTAGTATCAGGCATCTATTTGCTACCATCCTTGAATCAGCCTCCTTCTTAGACTATCAATAGGCTTTAGGAAAATCTTGCTACCATCCTTGAATCATCCTTCTTCTTAGACTATCAATAGGTATCTGGCAAGTCAAATGCTACTTTCATGAATCAACCTTTTTGGCACTCCTTGGGATGTACCTTAATATATAGAAGACTGTTAAGTCCTACTCTATTAAGAGACTTGATGCTTCAATGGTTAAATTGAAACATAATAACCTATTTCTAATGCAATTTGAATTGCATATTTTCAGATCTATTTAAGTACATTACCTCTCTGATCGATGTATCAATTCAATTCTTTGTGCTCCACACTTTCTGCTTTGTGATGCTATGCTTCACTATTCGTCGGTGTCTGCAGAATTTTTTATCTCTCCTTCAGCTTGATTGATTAGGACTGTATGAATTTATCCTTCATCATTTTCTCTTCAGTATCCTCTTATTATTCACTCCCCTTTCATGTGATGCAGAAATGAATTAAGCTTGTCTCTTATATAGACATGATATTCACCGTTTCTTGATTCTTGATTCTTGATTCTTGGCATGAAAAATAATTCGGCCAATCTGATTTAAAGCATAACTCCTGATTTATCTCGTAGTTATCTTTATGCCAACTATAAAAATCTTCTTTAAATCAGTCACTTAACTCTGGTCGAATAAAAAAATGAAAACAACCAGTTAAGTCTTTCTTTAGCTCTTGCCAGCTAGTTATGTTGTCATTTTCTAAACTCTCTATTATGTCAGTCGACTCTATAGTTAGTCATCGGTGACAACTTCCAGTTCTATCGGTGTGACTCCATTTAGCTTTGGGACCTTTGTCCATCAGGCATCATTGGATTTTACTCATCGAGCAACTCTGTTCTCAGCTCGTCTGGCATCCTATGATTTTGCTTCGTCAGACAACACTGTCTTTTGCTCATCGGGTATCACTGTGACTTTGGTTCTTTACCTTTACCGATGGTGTGCAATCCTTTGGTGTTATCTATCACTTAGTGAATACATGAATTTTATACATTATTGAAAGCATAATCATTGCTCCATTTATTCTCTAAAGTCTTTGGCATTATATACATGACCGTACAGATGATATCAAGTTGACATCAATGACAATACAAACCATTAATTAATTTAATGTCTTGCATTATCTTCAACTTAACATTATCAAACATTCAATTAGTTACATGTCATCAATCTCTCCCTTTGGTATTGATGGCAATAAACTTATATTATCACACTATACTATTTCTAATACAATATGAAATATAATTGTTGAGATTCATCAAACTACCAAATAGTGTTTGATAACTGATAAAAATGTTTGATCTCCAGTAAGCTCTGTGTTAGCTCAGATTTGATTCTTGCAGCTCTTTGTGTTTCTTGTTCTGATGTGTTGCATCCTTTACTTGTGTCAATATCTCTCTTTTTATTTTTCTTCTTCTTTGATGTTTCTATCTCTTGTCAGCAGCTCTCCCTATGGATATGATCTAGAATTTATTTTTGCAGCTCTTTGTGTTTCTTTTTCTGATGTGTTGCGTCCTTTCCTTATGTCAATATCTCTCTTTTGATTGTTTTTCTTCTTTGATGTTTCTGTCTCTTGTCAGAAAATCTCCCTATGGATATGATCTCTCCCTATTCGAGTAATCTAATAATGGATAATCTTTCTTCTTTTTCTGAAGACTGTGATAATATGGAAACTTTCTCTCCCTTTGACAATAATGCCAAACAAATATCTCATAGATATCTGACATTAATGTAAGGTGATCTTTTCTCTCCATCCATAATATATTCCTTAAATTTCCCTTATCCATCAGCAATACAATAATATGTCCTAGTGCTCAAATCTGATATATACCTTTCTCTATATGGATGTAGCTTTGAATTTCATCTTTTTTCTTGCATCAACATGAATGATATTCTGATAATATATAGGCTGATGCATCCTTCAGTCTTTTACTGGCTGGTAGACAAGGGTTTGACCCCTAGTTTCTTTCTCAAGTACTGAAATGTATCCTTGGGCAGTGGCCTGGTGAAGATATCAGCTAATTGTTCTTTTGATTGCACATACTCAAGTATCTCCTCTTCTTCAAGTATTCCATTTAGGAATGCTGACTTGACATCCATTTAATATACTTTGAATCCTTTGTATGCAGCATAAGCAAGTATTATTCTTACTCCTTCTAGCCTAGCAACGGGTGCAAAGGTATCTCCATAGTCTATACCTTCTTCTTGTGCATACCCCTTGCATACTAGTCTTGCTTTGTTCCTTGTGACTTCTCCATTCTTGTTCAGCTTATTCCTGAATATCCATTTTGTACTGATGACATTCTTGTCATCTGGTCTTGGCACAAGTGACCATGTTTTGTTCTTCTCAATATGTGCAATCTCATCATTCATAGCACTTATCCATTCTTCATTATCTAGTGCAGCATTAACAAATTTTGGCTCAAACTCAAAAATTAAACAATTTGAGGTTAAAAACTTACTTCTTGTTCTTGTACTGTATGTGGTAAATTTGGCCTTGTTAATTCACCATACACTTCAACATAGTCCTTATTCATCAGATACACACAAGAATTAATATGAGATTATTCATCATGCCTGTCTGTATGATTCGACCTGTTGCCTTCTATGCAGATGGGGTTTCGAAATAGCTCTTAGAATGAGAGTCTCACAGCCATAGACCAATCTAAGAATGAAGGATTTTTCTCCATGAATGCAATGCAATGAAATATTATTCTAAGAATTGAAAGATGCAAGATTAATCTAAGACATGATTTTAATGCAATTATTCTAAAAAATTGAAATTTTTCTATTGCAAATGAAAGTTTTTAACTAGAAAATCATATGATAAAAATTTAGAAACAATTTAGTATTCTAACAATGCATATTTTCTCCAAGGGTTTTGAATGAGGAATGAGAGTTCTTTTATAGACTCAGAGATGATTAGAATAGAAACTTTCCTCTTTGAAATAAAATAGATAGAAAAGCCAGTTTAAAATAGAAAGATTTCTTTAAAAGAAAACAATAAATTGTTTTCCCTTTGCTTTAACTATTTTTCTCTCTTTGATTTTAACTGTTTTATTTGATTTAATTGTTTTCTTTCTCTTTAAAGCACAATTAATCCAAAGATTCTATTTCTGAACAGAAGAAAGATTTTTGAGAGAATATTCAATTGATTAAATAAATATGACCTCATAAATGTGTTTTTCTCAATTATCTAAATAATTAAATTCAATTATTTAAATGAGGATATTTATTTAATAATTAAATATTATTTAATTTATTTTCATGTGTTTTTAGCTAAAAGGGGTGAATTTAATTTAATTAAAGTGCTAGGAATTTTTAATTAAATTAATTCAATCGTAGGGTTTGTTTAGCCAATAGATATTTAGGAATTAAATATAATGTATGATTAATGCAGATTTAGGATTTTCTACATTTGACACTCAGGTCGAGTAGAGTCAGTCAAAACTCAGAGTTACCTAGCACAATAGGACTTTGATGATTCAGAAGAATGACAAATGCAACAAAATTGCTTAGGGTTGCAAGATGCCAATTTTGGGGTGTTACATTTTGCCCCTCTTTGAATTGATGTGTGAGCAGTGCATTGATTCAAAGAATAGTTTGATGCCTGAAGCACAGAAGAATAGATTTCAAAAAATGGATTGATGAAGATTTCAGAGCCATTGCCAGGATAGATTTTAACTCTCCAAAGTCTAGGTTAGGTTGCCGAGACACCGGTCAAGTAGGGTTTTTAAGGGTCATATCCAAAACGAAGCTTGATCCCCAGGGATTTGGGTTAGAATGCCCTGATACCTAATAGATTAAGATTATGAGAATCATCTCTAGAATGAAGCTTGATCCTCAGGGATCTGGGTTAGAATGCCCCAATACCTAATAGATTTGATATCTTTCACAAGGTTGTCCCCAGAACGAGGGTCAACCTTCAGGAGTCAGGGTTAGAATGCCCTGATACCTGACCCAAAAAGATGGTCAATAGATATTTTAGGACTATCTCCAGAACGAAGCTTAGTCCCCCAATATCTAGGTTAGATTACCTAGACATTGGTTAGATTGATATCTTTCACAATACTATCCCCAAAATGAGGCTCAACCTTCAGGAGTCAAGGTTAGAATGCCCCGATACCTGTCCCATAAAGATATAGATTCAAAATCATCTCCAGAGTAGAGCTTGATTTTTAGGAGTCGGGGTTAGAATGCCCCAATTCAAAATAGATGAGTTTTCAAGAATCATCTCCAGAACAAAGCTTGATCATCAAGAATCCGAGTTAGATTGCTCAGATAGTTAATAGATTGAGATTTCCAGAATCATCTCCAGAATGGAGCTTGATTCTCAGGGATCTAGGTTAAAATGCCCCAATACCTAATAGATAACAAGATGTAAGGAACAAAGATGCCCTTATTGACTGTGGAGTATCCAGTTTTGACTCTGAAGTATGAAAAACTAAACATGCCCCAAGTGAGAAGATGCCCCTAGAAATGAGGACTTTTGAATAATTAGATTAGATTGATTGAAAAAGAGATTCAATGATGTAATCATCCTGCCCCCTCAGGAGCGAAATGGAAAGATGACACATCATAATGATGATGGGGAGTGAAAAATCACAAATAGATGTTGAATCGGAGATTAGGGAGAACTCAGAACAAATTGCAGAAGAAGTCAGAAGATTTAGAAGCAATTTTAAGTGATTGCGATGTCCAATTGACCAAGTTTGACCAGAGTTTACCAGAGTTGAATTTTGAGGAAAAAGAGTCAAAAATTTGAGAAAATTATGATAAGATACGAGTCTGACAAGAAAGCGACATCAGAAAGTCAACTACACAAGCGTCCGATCGTGTCCGTCCCAAAAAATTTTAAATGAGATTTTGAGCTATATAGAAGTGTTAGATTTTGATTTCAATCACGAAAATGGATTGAGCTAACAGATGAAGATAGAGAGAGAATCAAACACTTGTGTAGTCATGATGAAACCGTGATAGTGAAGAAGAACTCCCTAATGTATGAACCCAGGATAATGCAATGAAGAGAACACCGAATTGCTACCACAGTGCAAGTCTAGAATGAAAACGTAATCCTATGCTAGATGCAATACCTAGGACATGGTTGTGAGACCCATCGTATTATCATCATCATTGAGCATTTTTTGGAACATCAAAGTTGATATAACCCTTACTAGCACCACAATGCAACCATAAGGATATGAATATGAATTTTCATTGGATAAAATGTAGGAAATGAACGTAAGCACTAGGGAAAAAAAGCCAAGATGACCTGAACATTGTTTATAGTTAATGTTGCAAGAGAACACCAGTATCAAGGCATTCAAAGCCAAGATAACCATGAGTGCAATCATGCGTAACCAAATAGAGCAATAACAAACAAAGCAATAACAAATAGAGAAACAACAGGAAAGGAGATAGCACAGACCTCACCATGGCGTACAAATAAACAAGATCGAGGGATGTGAGGCTTTTCCATCTTAGTGCGGGAGCTCTTATCACATACACCCTATTTATTTGATGTTGTTGGATCATCGGGACTACACCAAAAAGAAGTAGACAAAGAAAATATCAATGAAATTCATGAGAATAGAAAGCATACAAAGAAAGATTCAATCATAGCTCAGCCAGTTTCAAAGTTGTCGAATATGTTTATGTTTAGAGGTGTTTGAAAAATACCATTGTGCTTGTGAGTGCATTGTGTTTGATTGTTATTGATAGATGTTTACGTTAGAGATATCTAAAAACACAGATGTGTCCAAAGATAGTGTTAAAAAACACTATTTATGGTGGTGTTGAGAAACACTTGTTTGTGTCAGTAGCGAGTTGTCCTTGAGAGGTGACAAGATTACTGACTCAGGTGTAAACCAAAGATGTGATCAAATTGGGGACCCATGTCCCTTAGTAATGATGACTGACTTGACGTATGTTGCAAGGACAAATGATATTTTGTTTCCCCCAGGCGTATGGTGTGGAATCAATGTCAAGTTAGGAGGGTTCGTAAAGGAACCAAAGTGTCATGAAAGTGATTGAAACCTATGTACAAACTAAAGCAAAGAATCATCAAGACCGAGTATAGATAGATAGAGCATTTGAGTATAACTCCAACTGTAACGGATGTGAGAAATCTCAATAGTATGACAAAAGTAAGTAGACGCAGTGAGAACCACTGGTGACTGACATGAGAGAGAGTCTCACGTGAAGAGATCATAGTACTAGCTAGACATTAGTAGGTAGACACAGTGAGAACCACTGGTGACTGATGTTGGGGAGATTCTCAAGGAGAGAGAACTCAGTATAAGTTAAGCGATAGTAGGCAGATGCAGTGAGAACCACTAGTGACTATCATGAAGTAGATCCCAAAAGGTAATAGGACAGTGCCCCCTAGGCCAGGAGGGTTGCCCTGAAAGTATGACTAGTTTCAATCCATGTAAGTTGGTGTCTTGACAGGTAACTGAAAGCATGCAAAAAAACAAATGCAAGTAGGAAAGTAGCAAAGCAGGAAAGCAAATGCGTAAAGCCAAGTGGTGCTGCGATAGATATAGCAATGTGGAACAAGAGGCACCTATTTACCAGGTTTTCACCTTCTTGGCAGAAATTCTTTTTTTGCTACCATGACGCTTGTTTACCAGGTTTTTCACCAATGGTACCTTTTTTCCTTTTTATCTTTTTTGTATTTTTCAATTTTTTAATTTTTTTGTATTTTTGGAATATATAATTTTTTTGGAGATAAATCAAAGCACCTATCGCTAGGTTTTCACTAATATGATCATTTTTTAGGACATTTTCTGATTTTTAGATTTTTAGAGATTTTGCAATTTTTAGATTTTTAGAGATTACTTGATCTCAAGCAAGATCACAATGGTTTGCCCCAATGTCTAGCAAGGTGTAGGACATTGCAGATGGATTAGAAAGTTGATGTATGAGATGAATATCCAATGATGGATGAAGAGGGTGAATGTGAACCTTAAGGACAGTCTCTTCAAGATTACCCAAGCTAGGGAAAAAATAATATAGCATTGTAGGCTCATGGAGCGATGATGTATAGAATTTAGGGTAATGACCTGATGTCATGAAAAGTATGTGGTCCAAAAGAGTGGACATGTCAAGAGACCTCTAAGAACTTTCTTTTCAATTTTGATCAAGACCAATTGGTCAATTTCATCGGATAAGGTATAGCTATGATCAAGATAAAGGTTGATGGAGGTATAAATGAAAGTTTTTGACTATGGAGCAAAGGATGCTCAGAGATAGGAAGGATAGGCTTGGGTTAAGAAAGATCATGATATGGTATCATGGATGAGAGAAAGTGAATAGGCTACTGGAAAGGATAATAAATGTCAAGATACATAGTGTTCATGGATAGGCTCAACCTTGTCAAGATCAGTAGAAGGAACATGGACGTTCACGAGGTAGCTGGATGTAAGATATGATGGGAGAAGATGACATGGAAGGAACTTGCCCCCAAGTAAAGAGTGCAAGTAGGAGGAATTACGCATGATGCTTGTTTGCCAGGTTTTCATCATGGTACTTAGCCAAGGCACTACAAGAAGTGGTTTTCACTATAGGACAGATTGATTTATCTTTACTTTTGCTACCAATGTGCCTATTTACCAGGTTTTCAGAATAGAAACTTTTCTCTTTGAAATAAAACAGATAGAAAAGCTAGTTCAAAATAGAAAGCTTTCTTTAAAAGAAAACAATAAATTGTTTTCCCTTTGCTTTAACTGTTTTTCTCTCTTTGATTTTAACTGTTTTATTTGATTTAACTATTTTCTTTCTCTTTAAAGCACAATTAATTCAAAGATTCTATTTCTGAACATAAGAAAGATTTTAGAGAAAATATTCAATTGATTAAATAAATATGAGCTCATAAATGTGTTTTTCTCAATTATCTGAATAATTAAATTCAATTATTGAAATGAGGATATTTATTTAATAATTAAATATTATTTAATTCCTTTTCATGTGTTTTTAGCTAAAAGGGGTGAATTTAATTTAATTAAAGTGCTAGGACTTTATAATTAAATTAATTCAATCATAGGGTTTGTTTAGCCAATAGATATTTAGGAATTAAAGATAATGTATGATTAATGAAGATTTATGATTTTCTATATTTGACACTCAGGTCGAGTAGAGTCAGTCAAAACTCAGAATGTCGTAGTATAATAGGACTTTGATGATACAGAAGAATGACAAATGTAACAAAATTGGTTAGGGTTGCAAGATGCCAATTTTGGGGTGTTACATGTACCATCTTTCTTATCTCCTATGATCTAGATCTCTGGATGATTCCTTCTTACATATATTACAAGTATAGGTACATCTCTTTGTGTATCAGCTTGATCATTATTTTGATCTTCATTCTGTTCTTCATTACCTTGCACATTATCTTGATTATTATCCTGACCGTCGGTAACAATAGTCTAACCGTTGGTTGCAACATTTTGTTGTTCTGGGATTAAGCACTGTTGCTCAGGCAGAGTGTTGGGTTCTTCACAATATACAAACTTGTTGTAGTCCTCTGGTTCTTTTGTGCTTTCCAACTCATTTTTTTTATGTAAACTCATCAATCTTTACATTTTCACTTTCAACTATTTTGTTAGAGGCCTTGATAAGACATTTAAAAGGTTTTCTTTTGGTAGAATACATCAGAAAAATACCTTCACCACTTTTGGCATCAAGATTTCCATTTCTATCATCCTTTAAGACATAACATTGACTACCAAAGATCTTAAAGTAACTTACATTGGGTGTTTTACCATACCATAGCTCATACGGTGTCTTCTTTGTGTCCTTTAATTGTACTATGTTGAGTGTGTAGACAGCAGTGTTGACAACTTCCCTCTAGAAGATTTGGTTGATGTATTTCTCTATCATTAGTGTTCTTGCACAATCAACTATTGATCTGTTCCTTCTCTCAGCAATCAGATTTTTCTATGTTGTTCTTGGTGCAGAAACATATCTTTTTATACCATGCTCATTACAGAAATTAGTGAATTCATCTGATATAAATTATCCTCCTCTATCTGATCTCAAACATTTCAAATCCTTACCACTTTGTTTTTCTACCATAGCCTTATACCATTTAAACATCTTGAATGCTTCAGATTCATCTTTTAGAAACATAACTGTCATAATTCTAGAGTAATCATCAACAAAGAGAATAAAATATCTATCTCCATAATAGCTCTCTGTCCTCATAGGTTCACATAAATTATTATGGACTAAGTCTAGAATATCATCATATGTATGAGTTTTAATTTTGAAAATGGACTTTGTCATTTTACCTTTTTGACAATTTTTATACATGATGTTGTCTAGCTTTGTCATCATCGGTAAGCCTCTTACATTTCTTCTTCTGCTTATCTTTATCATGTTTTCAAAATTCACATGACATAATCTTTTGTGCCACAACCATATGTCTTCATTTCTAGTCATTAAGGAAGTGGTGTTAGTATCATTCAGATAGAATAAGTTACCTTTAGTCTCTTCACCGGTACCAATCAGTTTTCCTAATTCATTGAATATCTTTGCCTTCTTGTTCTCAAATGCTACTCTGTGACCTGAGTTATTTAGCTGAGAAACACTAAACATATTATAATTCAATCCTTTTACCCAATAAGCATTTTCACATTTAATCAGGTTATTCAACATTATAGTTCCTTTACCTTCAACCGAACAAGGTGTATCATTACCCATTCTTACTGTACCACCAT
>MU224448.1:492249-505023 GCA_018584345.1 Thuja plicata
CTTCAAGTGTACCTCCAACACCTCGTATAGCATTGACTACTTATTTTATTCTTGTGTTGTACTGTGTGATGTTTTCTCCTTCTTTCATTCTGAGATCATCAAATTTTCCTCTAAGGCTTTCTGCCTTAGCACTCAAAATATTTGTATCACCTCCATGTACAAGCTTCAATTTATCCCACATTTTCTTTGCAGTTTTGCAATCCTTGACATCTTCAAATTCAACATCAGAGAGTGAGGAAGAAAGATCTATAACCATGTAGTATGTTCATGCTTCTCTCTCAATTGATCTACTCTCAAAGCTCCTGTAGGTAACACATATTCAGTATCTTTGAATTGAGTAACATCATTATCAATACCTAATAAGTGGAGTCTTATCCTGCTTTGCCATGAAACAAAGTTGTCTTTGTTCAACTTGGGCACATCTTGTCTGTTCATCTTGTGATCCTGACTTAGATCTTGAAACCTTCCCTCTAAGCACACAAGCTCTAATGCCAATTGTTAGTAATAACTAACAGGGGGCGGGGGGTGGGGGGGGGGGGAGGTAAATCAATGGCTTCAAAAAATTATCTTTAAACTTAACCACCAATCAATAAATCTTAGATTATTAAGTCCCTACAAGATGCATGCCATGAAATACTAATAATGATTTAATTATCTGTCAGTTTTCCTTTTCTGACCTTGTTCTCCTTGATTACCGATAAGCACTAAAAACTATTTACCAACACTCAGTAAATATGCAGAGTATACCTATCAATCCAAAAATGCATATGTGAAATGTAAAATAGTAAAGTAATAAACCATACACACATAACACATGGATTTTAATGTGGAAACCTTGTTAAGGGAAAAAACCACTGGGACCAATACCCCAAATTTTCACTCTTTTGAAGTGAGCCCTGTTAGGAGCCAACCCTTTTAAAGGTTACAAACACACTGTTAGGTGTGACCTTGTTAGAGGATTTTATACATAGAGATTGTCACTTAGTATCAGGCATCTATTTGCTACCATCTTTGAATCAACCTCCTTCTTAGAATATCAATAGGCTTTAGGCAAATCTTGCTACCATCCTTGAATCAACCTTCTTTTTTGACTGTCAATAGGTATTTGGCAAGTCCAATGCTACTTTCATGAATCAACCTTTTTGGTACTCCTTGGGATGTACCTCAATATATAAAATATTGTTAAGTCCTTCTCTGTTAAGAGACTTGATTCTTCAATGGTTAAACTGAAACATAGTGACCTATTTATAATGCAACTTGAATTGCATATTTTTAGATCTATTTAAGTATATTACCTCTCTGATCAATGTATCAATTCAATTCTTTGTGCTCTGCACTTTCTTCTCTATGATGTTGTGCTTCACTGTTCGTTGGTGTCTACAGAATTCTTTAGCTCTCCTTTAGCTTGATTGATCAGGACTATATGAAGTTATCCTTCAGCATCCTCTTATTATTCACCCCCCTTTCATGTGATGCAGAAATAAATTAAGCTTGTCTCTTATATAGACATGATATTCACCATTTCTTGATTCTTGATTCTTGATTCTTGATTCTTGGGATGAAAAACAATCCAGCCAATCTGATTTAAAGCATAATTCCTAATTTATCTCCTAGTTATCTTTATACCAATAGTAAAAATCTTCTTTAAATTAGTCACTTAACTCTGGTTGAATAAAACAATGAAAACAACCAGTTAAGTCTTTCTTTAGCTCTTGCCAGCTAGTTATTTTGTCATTTTCTGAACTCTCTATTCTATCAATCAACTCTGCTGTTAGTCATTAGTGACAACTGCTAGTTCCATCGATGTGACTCTAGACATCTTTAGGATCTCCGTCCGTCAGGCATCATTCAATTTTACTCATTGGGAAACTCTGTTCTCAGCTTGTCGGGCATCCTATGATTTTTCTTCATTGGGAAACACTATCTTTTTCTCATTAGGTATCACTCTGACTTTGGTTATTTGCCTTTACCAATGGTGTGCACTCCGTCAGTGTTATCTATCACTTAGTGAATACTTGACTTTTATGCATTGCTAAAAGAATAATCTTTGTTCCATTGATTCTTCAAAGCCTTTGACATTATATACATGACTGTATAGATGATATCAAGTTGACATCAATGACAATACAAACCATTAACTGATTTAATGTCTTGCATTATCTTCAACTTAACATTATCAAATATTCAATCAGTTGCATGTCATCACATAGGAGCATCAAAAGTTTAACAATTGAGTGAGAAGCATGAGCACAATTGCATGATGATAGATCTTTCTTCTGCACTCTCTAATGTTGAATTTGAAGATGTCAAAGCCTGCAAGAATTCAAAGTAGATGTGGGACAAATTGATGCTTGTACATGGTGGTGATAAGAATGTTTTAAGAGCCAAGGAAAAAAGCCTTAGAGGAAATTTCGATGAACTCAAAATGAAAGAAGGTGAAAAGACCACACAATACAACACAAGAATCAAAGATGTAGTCAATGATATTAAAGGAGTTGGAGGTGTACTAGAAGAAGATACAGTGGTAAGTAAAATTCTAAGAACCTTACTACCTACTTATGCTATTAGAGTATCTAACATTCAAGAAATGAGAGCAGTAGCAAATAGAAATGTTACTCTAGAGAGTTTGATTGGAAGACTGATTTCATTTGAGATGAATAATTTGATAATAGTGTCTTACCAAACATAGAGTCTACATTCAAAACTTCTATGAGAATAAGTAAATCAAGTCATAAACACACTATGAGAAAAGATAGTGATAATGAAAGTGAAGAAGAAGATCTTGGTGAAATTGAAGCACTTATGGCTAGAAGAATGCAAAGAGGCAAAGGTAAATACAAAAGTAAATTACCACTTATTTGTTTTAATTGTAAAGAGATTGGACACTTTGCTGCAAGATGTCCTAATAGAAGAAAAGATGACAGAAGTAATGACAGATCATTTCAAAAGAAGTCTGATAGAGGTGATTACAGAAGCTACCAACAATCAGAAAGAAGAGATACCTAAGACTACAAGGACAAAGGAAAGAAGGCCAGTTACTTAGAAAAATGCAAAGATGATGATGCTGACACTAAATCTAATGAAGACATCCAGATAGTGTTTGTGGTAGTAAAAGATGTTTTAGATGATGATGAAGAAAGGTATGTAGAAATTGTACTCATATCTAAAGTTAGTAAAAATGATGTCTAGATCATAGATAGTGGCTCCACTCACCATATGACTGGCGACAAGAATTTTTTTGAGAATTTTGAATACTATACAAGTGGTTCAGTAAGAATGGGTAATGACACACCTTGTCTAGTTGAAGGTAGAGGAACCATAATGTTGAATAACTAGATAAAATGTGAAAATGCTTATTGGGTAAATAGATTGAATTATAATATATTGAGTGTTTCTCAGTTGAATAATTAAGGTCACAGAGTAGCATTTGAAATAAGAAGGCAAAGATCTTCAATAAATCAAGAAATTTGATTGGTACCAGTGAGAAAACAAAAGGTAACTTATTCTATCTAAATGATACTGACACCACCTATTTGATTACTACAAATGAAGACATATGGTTGTGGCACAAAATATTGTTTCATGTTAAATTTCACAACATGATAAAGATTAGCCAAAAGAGAAATGTCAGAGGCTTACCGACAATGACCAAGCCCAACAACATCATGTGTAAAAATTGTCAAAAACGTAAGATGACAAAGTCTAGTTTCAAAAGTAAAACCCATATATATGATGCCATTCTAGAATTAGTCCATACTGACCTATGTGGACCTATGAGGACAAAGAGTTATTATGGAGATAGATTTTTTATTCTCTTTGTTGATGATTACTCTAGAATGATGATTGTTATGTTTCTAAAAGATAAATCAGAAGTATTTAAGATGTTTAAATGGTATAAGGCAATGGTTGAGAAACAAAATGGTAAAGAATTAAAATGCTTAAGATCAGATAGAAGAGGGGAATTTATTTCAGATGAATTCACTAAATTTTGTAATGAGCATGGAATCAGAAGACAGGTCTCTGCACCAAGAACACGACAGCGAAATGGAATTGCTGAAAGAAGGAATAGATCCATAGTTGATTGTGCAAGGACACTGATGATAGAGAAAGGAATCACCCAAATCTTTAGGAGAGAAGATGTCAATACTATTATTTACACATTGAATAGAGTACAATTGAAGAAAGACACCTTATGAGCTTTGGTATGGATACACACCCAATGTAAGTTATTTCAAAAAATTTGGTAGTCAATGTTATATCTTAAAAGATGATAAAAATGAAAAACTTGACTCCAAGAGTGATGAAGGAATTTTTCTAAGGTATTCCACCAAGAACAAGGCTTATAAATGTCTCAACAAAGCCTCTAACAAAATTGTTGAAAGTGTAAATGTAAAGATAGATGAATTTGCAGAGAGAATGAAAAGGAAAGCACTAAAAAACTAGAGGACTAAAATAGGTTTTCTTACAATGAGGAACCTGACACTCTACCTAACTAAAAATGTATAGATCCCAAGAAATAGATCATTGCACCTGAGCATCAGGATGCAAATACCGACAATTAGAATATTGCTCAAAATGATGCACAAAGTGATGGAGAAAAGAATGAAGAACAAAATGATGATCAAGCTGATAGACAAAGAGCTGAACCTATACTTGCAAGATATGTCAGAAAGAATCATCTATAGAACTAGATCATAGGAGATAAAAAGGATGGTATGAGAACAAAAAGTAAGTCTCTAAATACAAGATGTCTTATTTGTTATTATGAGCCCAAATCTCTTAATGTTGCACTAGATAATGATGAATGGACAAGTGCTATGAATGAAGAGATTGAGTAGATAGAGAAAAAAAAGACATGGACACTTGTACCAAGACCAGATGACAAGAATGTAATTGGTACAAAATGGATACTTAGCAATAAACTAAATGAGAATCGATAAGTCACCAGAAATAAAGCAAGACTAGTATGCAAGGGGTATGCACAAAAAGAAGGAATTGACTATGGAGAGACCTTTGCACACATTGATAGGCTAGAAGGAGTGAGAATATTACTTGCTTATGTTGCATGTAAAGGATTCAAGGTATATCGAATGGATGCAAAGTCTACATTCCTTAATGGAATACTTAAAGAAGAGGTATACATTGAACAACCAGAAGGGCTTGTTGATCCAGACAAGAGGGACATGGTATGTAGACTACACAAAGCTTTGTATGGATTGAAACAAGCACCCTGAGCCTAGTATAAAAGAATTCATTCCTATCTTATAAGCATTAGATTTGTAAGGACTAGTGAAAATAGTAATCTTTATTTGTAGGAAGATATTGATGCTAACATTTTGATTGCTAAGATATTTGTTGATGACATCATACTTGGAGGCAATGATATTCTATGCAAATAATTTGCAAATGAAATGAGCAAAGAGTTTGAGATGTCTATGTTTGGAAAGATCAAGTTCTTTCTTGGTCTGTAGATCATGCAACATGATGAAGGTATTTTCATTACACAATCCAAATACATCAAAGAAGTACTGAAAAAATTCAAGATGGAATAATCCAAACCAGTTGGAACACCGATGGAAACTGGATGTAAGCTAACAAAGGAATACAAGTCATCAAAAGTAAATTGGACATTGTAGAGATCAATGATTGGTAAACTCATGTATGTTGTACACACTAGACAAAATATTGCACATTCAATAGGAATAGTTGCAAGATTTTCTGCTAATCTGAGAGAATCACATATGACTATTGTGAAAAGAATCCTAAGATATCTAAAGAATGCTAAGGAATATGGCTTATGGTATAGAAGAGAAGGAAAAATTGAGTTTAAGGTCTTTACCGATGCTGATTGGGCTAGAAATATTGTTGAATGGTAGAGAACAACTGGAGGAGAATTCTTTATGGGTCATAGACTTGTCACATGGATTATCAAGAAGCAATGATGCAACTCTTAGTCTACTGTAGAGGTAGAGTATGTTTCTTCTACTGTAAATTTCTCAAATATTGCACAGATCAAACAGTTCCTAGAAGGTATGCATATGAACATTCTTGAATTAGTAATTATCTATTGTGATAATACAAGTGCAATAAACATTTCCAAGAATCCAGTCATGCATGCTAAAACAAAGCATATTTCCATCAAGTATCATTATTTGAGAGAACAAGTTCAGGAAAAGGAAGAGATACTTGAGTATGTGCAATCAAAGGAAAAATTGCCCAATATCTTCACCGAGCCACCGCCCAAGGATGCATTTGAATATTAGAGAAAAAGACTAGGGGTCAGACCCTTGTCTACTGGTCATTAAGATGACCACAGGTTGCCTCAGCCTACATATTATCAAAATATCATTCAAGTTGATGAAAGCAGAGAGATGGACTTCAAGAAAAATCTATAAACAATAAGGTATATATGTACTCTGAGCACCAAAGTTATTACCAATGAAATGGGGAATTCAAGGAATATATTATGGATAGAAATGATTCATTTGACACTAATATCAAATATTTGTTTGAAAATATGTTTGTTTAGCATTGCTATGAAAGGGAGAGAGATATCTCATTATCATATTGATAAAGGAAAATATTATATCCATTATCATCTTAGGGAGAGATCATATCCATCAAAGTATCCAAAGGGAGAGAAGTAACAAGAAAGGGAGAGTACACAACAAGAGAAAGAATTGCTGACAAGAGATATCACAAGAAAGGAGAACAGTCAAAGGGAGAGAGTTTGACACAGAAGGAGAACACATCATATCAGAGAAAGAAAGATTCTACATCTATCCATTGAAGGGATTGAAGAAAGAAAGAAATCTATAAGAATCAAATCAAAGCTATTTGAGCTTACCGATAGCCAAACATTTGTAATAGTTACATTAGGAAAGCTTGATGAAATATTATATTTCATATTATATTAGTAATAGTGTAGCATGATAATGTAGTATGTTGCCATCAATGCCAAAGGGAGAGATTGATGATATGTAACTGATTGAATGTTTGAAGATGTTAAGTTGATGATCATGCAAGGAATTAAATTAGTTAATGTATTGTATTGTCATTGATGTCAACATGATATAATCTGTATGGTCATGGAAATACTGCCAAAGACTCCAAAGAACCAATGAATCAAAGGCTATGCTATCAGTAATGCATATAATTCAAGCATTCACTAAGTGACTATATACAATAATGGAGTGCACACCAACAGATAGAGCACAAGAGAAAGTCATAGTGTTACCTGATGAAACAAATGCACATCATTATCAATAAACAAAGTCACAGTGTTTCCCAATGAGAAAAGCAAGAGTAACCTGACGGAAAGAATTTTAGTGTTGCCTGACAAAAAAGACATGGACGGAGATCCTGATGACAACTGAAGTCACACCAATGGAATAGTTAGCTATCACTGATGACTAATTGAAGTGTTCATCAATAGAATAGAGAGTTTAGAAAATGACAAAAAGATTAGTTGTCAAGAAGCTAAAGATAGAATTACCAGATACTTATCATTTTTTTAATCATCCAGATAAAGGTAGAGATAAGTAATTGATTTAAAGCTGATTTGTCTAGATGGAAAGAAGATCTGTTTGAGATAAATATGAGTTTTCTATAAATCTATTGGCGAGAATTGTGGATCATGCCAAGAATCAAGAAAGCCAAGAAAAAGTAAATTATGTCTATAAAGAGACCAACCCAATTCATTATGAATGGGAGTGTGTGAGGTGAAACAAAGAAGAGAAAAGATGTAAAATAAAATTTGAAGGAGAAGAAGTCTTCATTATTTCCTGATCAACAAGCTAAAGAAAGAGCTAGATTCTACAGACACTGAAAGATAGTGAGACAACATCACAGAGAAAAATAGTGTGGGGAAAAGGTAAAGAATTGATTATTTTGATCAAAGAGGTAATGGACTTACAATAGATCTAAAAATTGCAAATTGAGTTGTATGTATGAATAGATCATCAGTGTTTCAGTTTATCAATTGAAGCATCAAGTCTCTTAACTGACCAGGACTCAAAAGTCTTTTACAATTGAGATACATCCCAAGGAGTATCAAAATGTTTGATAATAAAAGTAGTATTGGATATGCCTGACACCTATTGAAAGACCAAGTGAGTTCTTGATCAAGGATGGTAGCATTAGATGCCAGATACTATGTGACAAACTATCTTTTAAATCCTCTAACAAGGTCACACCTAACAGTGTGTTTGTAACCTTTAACAGGGTTGGCTCCTAATAGAGTACACTTCAAAAGAGTGAAAATTTGGGGTATCGATCCCAGTTGTTTTTCACTTAACAAGGTTTCCACATTAAAAATACATGTGTTATGTGTTTATGTTTCATTACTTTACTGTTTAACATTTCACATATGCAATTCTAGATTTGTCAGTATACTCTACATATTTACTATGTTTCAATAAATAGTTAACTACTTATCAATAATCATACTGAAGAGAGATTTACAAAGCATTCCAACCAGTAGAAAATTTATATAAGTATTTCAAGGCATACATCTTGTAGGACAAAAGATAGCTAGAGACATAATTTGTGATTATAAGTTTTAAGGGTTTATTTAAGGATTAATTTTTGAGGCCACTGATTCACCCCCTCCAGTTATTACTAACACTTCATAGTTTGCACAATAGCATAGAACTATTGATCATATAAAAAATATTTCCTTTTTGCATCATTCAACTTTTCACTAAAGAAAGAAACATGTTTACCTTCTTGAGTCAACATAGCTCCAATTGTACTTCCACTTGCATCACATTCCACTTGAAATACCTTATTGAAATCTGGTAAGGCTAACACAGGTAATTCGACAACCTTCAGCTACAAAGCTTCAAACCTCTTATCAGCTCCATGTGTCCATTTGAATTATCTTTTGTCTCCTCTCATTATTGTAGAAGTTGAGAAATCCAACTTCACAGATTGCCAAGAACACCTGCATGCAAATAACCTGTTGCTGAAAGGAAACCAGAGAGAGAAGCAAAAAATTGGAAAATCTCAACGGAGTGAGAGAAAATTCTATTTCAAGGTAATGAAATAATAATTACAAAAGTTCAACCTTAAAGGTGAATGAAACCCTAAAAAGGTAAAAGCTAGGTTGTGCAATATAAGTAATATAAAATATTAATTATATGCACCTAAGAGACTGCTTAACTGAAAATAGAGCACATAGAAAACTTAATAATTAAATCAACATGATCTAATTAATAAGTGAAGATAAATAGATACTCTAAAAACCCCCCTTAAGTGAAGCTTAGAAGGTAAGCTAACCTAGCACAACTATGAAAGTAGGAAAAGTGGGTCTCGGCAACAAGGCCTGATTAGGTACCCAATACAAGGAAATCTCTATGAACTGGAGATAAAGGAGAAAACTCAGTGGGAAAAACCCCTCTACAAAAAGAGATAAAACAAACATGCTGAAAAAAATATGAAGGAAGGAAGGCCTCAATAAGACCCCCCAAGGACAACTTCCATCACCTCAAGCATAGAATGCAACTGAAGATAGCACGGAGATGCAAAAGGTTTGGTGAAGATGTCAGCAACCTGTGCATCAATGGGAATGTACTCCAAAGTGAGAATACCATCCTGAATCTGCTGATGGATGAAATGCATATGAAGCTCAATGTGTTTATTGCACTGATGCTCCATCAGGTTATGGGAAATGTGAATAGCACTCTGATTATTGCACCACAAAATAGTGGGATGATTAGGGGGAAAGCCAAACTCAGTCATCAATTGTCAAAGCCATAGAATCTCCTAACTAGCATGCACTGTCACTCTATACTCAGCCTTTGTAGATGAAAGTGTGTGAGCATGATGTTTCTTACACAACCATGTAATAGGACCAGAGCCAAGACAAAAAACAAAGCCAGAAGTAGACTTCCAATCATCAACATCACCAGCCTAGTCTAAGTCAGTGAAGCTAAGAATTTGAGGAGCCCGTGATGTGTAATGAATGTATACATAAGTGTGCCCTGAATGTATCTCAAAATATGCTTGGCAGCTTGCCAATGACTCTCATGATGCTTATGTGAGAACTGAGAGACTAGACCAACTACAAAGGAGAGATGAGGATGAGTGTGTGTTAGGTATAACAAACTACCAACCAACTTTTGATGCAATGTAGGATCCATTGAAGGTGAAGTGAAAGAGGTAGACAAAGTAACACCTAAATGAAAAGGAGTGGGAGCAGGCTTGCAATCAAGCATATCAAAGCATCGAAGCATGTCAAGAGAATACTTCTACTGGTAAACAAAGATCCTAGTAGGGGACTGAACAATCTATATACCTAGAAAGAAGTGTAATAAACCAAGGTCACTCATCTCAAACTGCTCCATCAATGCGTGTTGAAAATCCTAAATCATAGAAGATGAGCTACCTATGATGAGAAGATGATCAACATATAGCACAAGGATCAAAATCTCATCCTCAAGATGCTGAATATAGGTTGTAGGATCAGAGTGACAGCATGTGAATCCTATAGAAAGCAGAAAGGATTCTATCTTCTCATACCAAGCCTAAGGGGCCTGTTTGAGACCATACAAAGAATGCCAAAGTCTACAAACCAAGGAGGAATCCTACACAAATCCCTGAGGCTGCTCTATGTAAATCTCCTTAGTAAGATCACCATGCAAGAATGCACTCTTCACATCCATCTAAAAAATGGGCCATCCCCGAGAACCTATGAGGGATAAGACAAGGCGAATAGAGTTCATCTTGGTGACAAGGACAAATGCCTTAGTGTATTCAATACCCTCAACCTGTGAAAAACCCTTCACAATTAGACATTCCTTGTACTTATTAATGGAACCATCAAAAAAAAACTTAGTATGATACAACCACTTGCATCATACTAACTTTCTTCCCCTAGGAAGAGAACAAAGATCCCAAGTGTGATTCTTCATTAAAGAAGAATACTCCTCCTCCATAGCACTATCCAACTCAATATGTCCTGTCACTACTACAAATGTCTAAGGATCACCAAAAATAGCATGACTCAAAAGAATAGAACCCGCAATATGAGACCGAGTGTGACGAGAAGTGGAAGGGTCACCAGCCAGAGATCCTACAGCATCAACTGTAACATGAGCCCATCAAGGCATCGGTGGAGGATCCTGTGGTGGAGGTAAATGGGGATCACCAAGATCATCATCCTCATCATCCTAAAAAGAAACTGGAAGAGATGAGGGAGTAGTGGTAAGTGAAGTAGACTCTGAAAGTGGGGTATCTACTATAGGAAGGCGCTCATCAAACTGGACATCCTGTCAAAATAGGGCCTCTTTAGATTTAGGGTCAAACAACCTGTATGCCTTAACATCCTCATAGTAGCCAACAAAAATGAGGTGTTGACTCTTCCACTCCATTGCTCTCCTCTGAGAGTCTGGCACAAATGCCCATGCTTCACTACCAAAAGCTTAGAATGAAGATACATCAGGCTTGACATGAGACCAAGCCTCCTTAGGAGTCATATGTCAAACTGCCTTGTGAGGCATCTGATTCTGAATATAGTTGGCACAATTGACTACCTCTACCCAGAAAGATGAATCCATGGACCTGGAATATATCATAAAATTAGCCATCTCTCAAAGTGTTATGTTATTTCTCTCTTCCACACCATTCTATTGAGGGGTGTAAGGCACTAAAAACTGATGTTGAAGACCATGTTTAGAGGAAAAATCCCTCAAAGCTTGGTTCACATACTCCACCCATTATCTGTGTGTATCTAGTGAATAGAAAGACTAGATTGCTTCTCCACAAATGTCTTAAAGACTTTAAATGAATCAAAGACATCAGACTTGTACTTCAAAAAGTACACCCATGTGTGCCTGGAGAAGTCATCAATGAAAGTAAGCACATATCTGGCACCAAAAAAAGGAGTAGGAAATGACATGAGGCCACTATGAATCAACTCCAATGGTGCCAAAGCATGAGTATCTCATTCATGAGGAAAAGGATCTCTATGTTTTTTGCCAAGAACACAACCCTGACAAACCCCATCAATGCAAGTAATCTGTGGAAGCCCAAGAACAAGTGCCTATGTGCTCATCTACTGAAGATATCTATAATTGACATGGCCCAAACGCTCATGCCAAAGTCTTCTCACTGAATCTGCATGTGCTATAAGATAGGAACCTGTGCCAGTAGAAGAATCAAATCCATCAAATCTGTATAGGTGGGATGCAGTGTCAACACTCCTAGTAGCCATAATCATATCAGAATCATGTAAGTCCCAAATAACCACATCATGTGGTGAGAACTCAACTATCTTACCAGAGCCAGAGTGGCAAATCTGATAGATAGACAATAGGTTTTTTGAAATGTCAGGGACAAAAAGAACATCCTGAAGAGAACCCCCAACTAATGCAACAGAACCAGAACCCAAAACTGAAAGATGAGATGAGTTCCCAACAATAATCTATGAAGTATCATAAGGATAAAGTGAGGTGACCAACTATTGAGTGTGAGTCATGTGGTGAGAGGCATTGGAATCAAGAATCTAGGTGGGCCTAGAAGTCATTGCTCGTGTAGTAAGAGCATGACCTTTCCCTGCAGGGGAGGATGTGGACTGAGGAGCTGAAATGTGATGCTCCTACATGGCTTCCTCTGAAGCCTCCAAACATTTCCAGTACCTATAAATAGGATGTCCATCCTTTCCACAAAAGCTACAGGTCTCAACTGATTTCTTCTTAGTCTTGGAGGTAGACTCAGTAGACTTCAAAGAAGATTTACCCTTGGAAGGGTTAGCTGGAGGTTTGGAATCAATTT
>MU224448.1:512042-524223 GCA_018584345.1 Thuja plicata
ATGTTTTGATCGAAACAATCAGGTACTTTCTATCGAAAGTACCTGACTAAATCCTCCCACCTCGCGGATTCGTGAGGAATTTCTTCCTCCGAAAAAGTGTAACCCACTATTGTGGGATCACCCAAGTTGAATGTTTAGATATTGAGATTGAAGTCTGTGATCTCTGTTGTATGAAGATATTATTGTAATTCATTGAATATATGGCCAAAATTGGGAAGGCCTTACAACTCGGCATGTAATGATTTTTGATCAAGTTAATATAAAGGGTCTCTATGTTTTCTTCTCTCACCCTGTTGTTTGGCTTCTACATTGTTTCTGGAAGTTGGTTTGGTAGCTGAGAGTGCCCTTGGCCCCTCCTATTAACCCTCCTTGCGTTAGAAACACATTACAACACAAGATCAACCTTCAAAAAATAGCAAGAAGAATTGACTTTGCCACCAAAGTTCAAAAATAGAAGAAACTAAGTTACCAATTTCAACAATAAATAAGGAAAATTCAAATAATCACAACAATTAAATATAATGTAAAATGAATCGCACAAGTTGTGGATAAACTATCATAGACAAAGATAAATAATTCATTGGTCCACACAGTCAAAGATTAAAAAAGCATCATAAAATAGCACATTACATCACTATATGGCTAGAAACTAGTCACCCAGCAAGCAAGAGGGACCATTTGTGCAAATACTTAAATAACCAGTTTGCGCAACACTTGGGACATACTGAAACTATAAGAAACTAATCACCACAAGGGCTTAGCCATTCCAAGACAAAGACTAAGAGGATACAAACATATGACTCAAAATGCACATAAGAAAACATAATGAGCTCATGAGACCAAGTTTAGAAATATAGGCTTTAATACCATATGTAATGCCCCTGCCAGGGAGCTCGAGAAGACAACTCAATATGTAAGAAGAAAGATAATTTTAAATTTTTTTTAGCAATGAATACAAGTAATATTATAATTACATTTGCGTATAACCTTAACTCATCAATTATAAATAACAATAAATGTAACCATGAATTCTAAACATTAATCAGATAGAAATTTCATCTTAGGTTTCCCAATGTCGCTACTAGCAATGCATAACATACATGACTAATAAATTTAGGAAACCATTAACTATGAACATGTTGTACAATATGAATAGATTTATTTAAATAATGCAGCTGAATAACATATAGCCACATGATCAAATCAAGGTCAAACATCTTTATCCACTTTTTTCTTTATATCACAAGTAATATCAAATACATGTTTACATTTACAGATTACAAGTAATCACTAAAACACATTTACATATACATATTACAATCATCTCTTCAAGGAGATTACAATATGGTGTAGGAGCACCTAGGTACATAGAAAAGAACCAAGAGGTTCCAAAAGAAGTATAATATCATAACATGATCCATTTGAGTAAATGTTATGTCATAATTTTATTTGTGATGTATTGACTCCATCGATGTAAGGCTAAATGAGCCATTTTGTCAAAATTGTCATAGTTGTCCATTTAAGGCCTAAATTGGTCAAAAAGGTCAAATGATGTAAACCCATCCATGGAAGGGTGGAAATGGTGTAAAATTTCATTAATATTATATTGTGACATGTTTTTAAGGTTTCTACAAAGTTGCAAGGTCATTTTGTAAAAGTTGTCAACTTGACAACAAATGTTGTCAAGCAAAAAAATTGTCAAAATGCAACAAAAATATGTAAATTTGGTTTTCCATCAGTTATGGGGTAGTTAGGGAGGTTTGAAATGTAAAATATTCTTTAAATACCATTTTATGGTCGAACCAAATCATTAATGGAAGGAAGGAGGAGAAGGATAACATTTTGAAACAATTTGGGTGTATTCAAACTTAGTTATTTTGATTGGTTTCACTATTTTTATGTTATTTTCAGGCATTGTACGGACCTATAAGGCCTGAAAATGTTGTATAAAATATATTAATAAAAATTATAGTGAATACAATTCCTTCTTTTTTTGGTTTGGAGTGATTTCATTGAGAAATGAAGAAGTTATGGACGTTTTGGTGAAAGTTGTTGTTTGCAGATTTTAAAATTCCTGAGAACAGTCATAATGCAGCATTTGGTACGGATTTATATGGAGGATTTAAGATCTCTATTTGGATTAATTTGAAATATATGTGAATAATCTTTTATTTCCTTTTGGTTTGAGTCATTTTTATGAAGATTGGTGAAAGTTATGAATATTTTTGTAAAAACTATTTTTAAATTGTCTTAAATGGAGTTATAGGCGAGGGTTTGTGATTATCTCATGATTGAACCATGGAAAAATTTAATGGCTTGAATATTATGAAACTAGATTCATAAATTATACAGATGGAATTGTTTTGATTTCATTTGGAGTTTTTTTGAGAAAGATATGAGATGCCCTAGGCAGGGTTTGGTGTTTTAATTCTGAATTATGACAGGGATATGGATCAGAATTTTTAGTCTGAAACAATAATTGTTTGAGGAATCAAATGGGGTCCCCAGACTTTAAGATTTTTTGAGATTATATATATTGTAGTTATCAACAAACTTTATGTTTTCTATAAATTTTGGTTTGGAGTTTTAGTGAGTCAAATAACTCAATTCTTGGAAACTATAAAACTTGGGACAGTATTGAAGTTGTTTGTTAAAGGAAGCAAACAAGTATTTTTTTGTTGATTGATCTTGTGAAAGAAGATAGTATTTGCCTCTTTTAAATTATTTAAATGATTAAATGAAGATGGGATCATCAAGATCCTAGATTTTGAGTGGTTTGTATGATGCTCTGCATCAAATTGGTATCAAAGCTCAGCAAAAGATCTGGGCTGAGCAAGTTGTTTGGTGATTTGTGTTGCTAATGGTTTGGTTATAGGTGCTTATCCACCAGCTGCATATGAATTTTGTGTTGTGTGTACAGACACTGAAAGTCTATCAAGGGAAAAGAGAAGGTCTAGGGCCAAGGATTGGTTCATTTGGTTTCCAAGAGACTAGGGAAAGAGGAAGGATGGGACTCCTAGGTGAGGCAAGAGGTGAGTTGTTTGGAGCAGCAAGGTAAAGGTGGATCTCTGACTGATAAGGCACCATGAAGTTGCAACCATTGTGTACTCCACTGACAGGAGTAAATGAGAAGGTGACTATAAGGAAATTCCTGTGTCCTTAAAGGAAAAGTTGATTGTGATGAGAGGCATGAAGAGGCAGAGGAGAGAGGTTTTTGGTCTAATTTTTTTCTTGCAGGTTATTGGTTCCATGTTTCCAAGGGACTTGGAAACTTTTGAAGGCCGAGAGTATGGTGTAGGAGCACCCAGGTACACAAAAAAGAACCAAGAGGTTCCAAAAGAAGTATAATATCATAAAATTATCCATTTGATTAAATTTTATGTCATAATTTTATTTGTGATGTATTGACTCCATCGATGTAAGGCTAAATGAGCCATTTTGTCAAAATTGTCATAGTTGTCCATTTAAGGCCTAAATTGGGCAAAAAGGTCAAATTATGTAAACCCATCTATGGAAGGGTGAAAATGGTGTAAAAAGTCATTAATATTCTATTGTGACATGTTTTTAAGGTTTCTACAAAGTTGCAAGGTCATTTTGTAAAAGTTGTCAACTTGACAACAAATGTTGTCAAGCAAAAAAATTGTCAAAATGCAACAAAAAGATGTAAATTTGGTTTTCCATCAGTTATGGGGTAGTTAGGGAGGTTTGAACTGTAAAATATTCTTTAAATACCATTTTATGGTCAAACCAAATCATTAATGGAAGGAAGGAGAAGAAGGATAACATTTTGAAATAATTTGGGTGTATTCAAACTTAGTTATTTTGATTGGTTTCACTATTTTTATGTTCTTTTCAGTCCTTTTACAGACCTATAAGGCCTGGAAACATTGTATAAAATATATGGATAGAAATTATAGTTAATAAACTTTCTTCTTGTTTTTGTTTGGAGTGATTTCATTGAGAAATGAAGAAGTTATGGATGTTTTGGTGAAAGTTGTTGTTTGCAGATTTCAAACTTTCTGAGAATAGTCATAATGCAGCATTTGGTACGGATTCATATGGAGGATTTAAGATCTCTATTTGGATTCATTTGAAAGATATGTGAATAAAATTTCATTTCCTTTTTTTTTGAGTCATTTTTATGAAGATTGGTGAAAGTTATGAATATTTTTGTAAAAACTATTTTTAAACTGTCTTAAATGGAGTTATAGGTGAGGGTTTGTGATTATCTCATGATTGAAACATGGAAAAATTTAATGGCTTGAATATTATAAAACTAGATTCATAAATTATTCATATGGAATTGGTTATGTTTCATTTGGATTTTTTTTGAGAAAGATATGAGATGCCCTAGGCAGGGTTTGGTGTTTTAATTATGAATTATGACAGGGATATGGATCGGAATTTTCAGTCTGAAACAATAATTGTTTGAGGAATAAAATGGGGTCCCCAGACCTTAATATTTTTTTAGATGATATATATTTTAGTTATCTACAAACTTTGTGTTTTCTAAAAATTTTGGTTTGGAGTTCTAGTGGGTCAAATAACTCAATTCTTGGAAACTATAAAACTTGGGACAGTATTGAAGTTGTTTGTTAAAGGAAGCAAACAAGTATTTTGTTGTTGATTGATCTTGTGAAAGAAGATTGTATTTTCCTCTTTTAAATTATTTCAATGATTAAATTAAGATGGGATCATCAAGATCCTAGATTTTGAGTGGTTTGTATGATGCTCTGCATCACAATACTATATCAGTACAACAATATGATGGTAAAGACAATGTTATATCATTACTTCAATGTGGAGCTACATAAATACAATAAATCATAGTAATCATCTATCAGCATCAACATGAATGTGTAGTGAAAAATACACAAGCCCAACCAAGAAGATCATGAAAAAATCTCTGACCAATCAATGGGGAAAATATTTTCTACCCAATCACGTGGAACCCTGAGACTCACTCCCTCAAGCTAGGAGATAACACAGTGCCACACACCACACAGGAAAGCATAAGTAATAAAGAAACCAAGAAACAACAACATAGGTAATTCACAAGGGTGAATGACATAGATACCAAAGGGGACTCACATGGATAAATGGAGAGAATCTTTAGAAACATGTAGGAGAGTATCATCACATAGCCTCAGACTATCTTGGTTTCTCCTAGCAGTCACCCCCTCTAGACCCTGGCCCCAAAGTAAGGACTTATATGGAACCGATACTCCTTTCATGAGGATGAGGCTGATTTTTCAACTCCATGCCACACATGCACCTACACCAGTAGTTGGCCTTCTCCACCAATCCATGGTCCACACAAGATATCTCATGGCCATGGATGAAGAAACAAATTGATCTTATTTGATGTTTTAACCCAACCCAAAAAATTTATTAGGTTATCACTAGATTGTCTACCCACAATGGGTTACCCTGGCAACCACTTTTGGCCTCGATCCCCATTATGAGCCACTCCCCTTACCATGCTCCTAGAGAACCACTCTTATGCACTAAACTAAAAACCTAGAAGAAAACATCACAATCCAATAACCATAAAGAGATCCACATAAATACATCATTTTCAATGAAATCTCAAATGCAAAGTTTAGAGAATAAAATCATAAATAAATCAGAAGGATCTATATTTTACATTATAACCAAGAGGGAAATCTCATAAGAATCTCACTAGATTCCAAATCATAAACCATAATCCAGATTCAACATATCTCATACATATACCCTCCTTTGGATCCAATCCATTAATAACATAGGACAATCCTCATCAAGTGACATTGTCAGACTCCAACCATAAAATATCCAAGAACAACATGTCTACCCTTCTCTAACCTCAATTATAGAGTTGGGTCTCAACCAACATGTCATGATGAACTATCCATATAAGCATCAAATTGATATATGAATAAATAGCCATGCAAACATCAAATATAATGTGAACCTTCAATCAAGTTTATAAAACTAAAACAGTCCCCCAATACCTCTAATACCAACACAAAACCATCCCAAAACTCATGAAACGTTACAAGTAGATGCTCAATAATAATAAAAGACACCACTGAAAAAATATCAACCAAATGATCCCCTTTGTTTAAGGAAGACAAAGTGATTGATAATAACATGACTATGCTCACTAATACTTATCCACAAACATCCAATTATGACATAATCCCAAAATTTATTCCACTCATCCCAAGACAACATTTTTTCCTTCTTGAACACATGCAATTCTTAACTATATATAGAAAATCATAGATCAAAACTTTTAAAATTGAAATAATTTGACACAAGTTGACAAATGTAACTAATCTTCTAAAATAACGCATACTCAACATAACTTAAAGACTCAACTTCATAGTTCATCATAAATAACTACATTTATAACCTAACAAAATAGAAAAGCTACAAAATAAATTTAGGAGAACCCCAAGAAAAGAATTATATTGCATTGAAAACATAATTATAGACTATATCCTAATTCACATCTAACTACATCTTAACTCTTAACTATTACTTAAACTATAATCTCTAATCCAAATTAAGAAACATAAATTTCTATCCAACTAATGTAATTTCTAGTTGCAAAAATTTAGTTCCTCAATTACTAACTAAATGAACCAAACTATCAAATCTTAAATAGATATAAGAATAAATAATATTGAAATCTGATGTAATCAAAATCACTAATGGAGATAAGTTAAGTATCACTAACAAATACGACATCATTTTAGCTAATTAATATACTAATGATATTAGAAGATCTTATCAATGTATTCTAAATAAAATATGATTATAATTCTTTTAATTTCCTACCCCCAACCTCATAATAAAACCATTTTCAAACTATACCTAATCCATCATTCATTATAACACAATGAAAATGACCTTTATCACTTATTTGTCTAGAATTTAAAATAACTAATCATTAATTAGTTTTACAACTAAGTTATATCAATGTTAACTAGACTTACATATCTAACGACAAATATACTACCTCGAAGCCATAAAAAAACATCAAAACAACACAACTACTTCTCATGATAGACAAGCACAATAACTTCACAAGGGAAATTGATATTCTCTCTAATGAATTCACCTAGACTACTTCAAAATCCTTATTGATAGTTAAAATATAAAACATTATGAATACTACAGGATGTTATTGATCAAATAATAAAGGTTAATGACTCTAATTGATACAAGATAGTCCTTGGTTCATTAGAAATATTGCATCACCCAAAAATATTTCCTTTCACTTTTGTTCTTGTTTCCCAGTTTTTGTATTTTGTGTGGCATTCCTTGGTTTTGGATCATGCCATTGTGAATCTCAAAGTTGGTTCTGGATAGCATGTTTTACTCATGTCTTGAATTTCACCTCATTTGGACACTTTGTAGTGAAGACATTAAAGATTCATGGTCAGTTCTATGTGTTCATCATGTTCTAACAGTCAGATGGAGTTTTCTGATCTTGCAAAGCATTTTCTTGATTAGTGAAGCTTAGTGGGTCGTATCTCAATGTTCCAAGATCTTTGGCCAATGTATCTTTTGGATCACATTTCATTTCTACATCTTGGCATTAAGATATTATGATTTGGGTCTTCACCTATATTTGTCCACGTTACATTTTCTTTTCCTTGGAAAATATAATTATTCTAGGCAAAATATGTGGTGCAAAGGATCTATATATTTAGGCTTCTGATCTTTATTTATGTAGTTCTTAAGTATTTCTCAGGAGATAGCCTCTCGAGGTTAGAATTAGGGTTAGATTGATATTTTGTTATTATAATCAAGTATGTATGTTGAAATTTAGTACTATGCATGTTGTAGACCAATGTGATTCTATGACAATGCAAAGTTATGTTGTAGCATCTTGATTGTCTTTTCTTGTTTCTAAATTATTTGTTTCCACTGTGTTGACTCTTTCTGCATGGTTTGAACCATCTCCATTGGAGAATCTCCTACTAGGATGGTGCCATATGGTATCAAAGAAAGGATGATGTTCCTATGTTAGAAGATCGAGTTCCTAAGCTTGCGAAGACCTTGATGTGTTGATTGAGAGGTGGTAGAGTGTGTATCTAGCCCATGATTGCAAGACTTGCGCAAGGGGATCATTGAAGAGATTTTTTCTAGTTGAGAAATTTGTTTGGGTTATTGAAGGCATACTAAGGGTAAACTAATCATTGAGTTGGAAGAAGACTACATGTGTGTTTAATAGATCATCGACTAAGAGGCAATTAAATCCTTGTAGCCAGATCACCAAATAGGAGGAAGTTACACCTAAGGATTGGAAATATGGCATGTAGAAGAATGCACCCTAGGAGGTTAGAGAAAATAATGGAGGATTTATGAAGTGAGATGAGGACTGTGATTAAAAATGTTATGTCTAGATTGTGAAGGAATCCTGAGATTGGAGAGGAATGTGAAGAAGTTGTTGAAGATCTTTAAACTATACATACTAAGATCCCTGCAGACGCGCAAAGATTGTTGAGAGAGATGGCACAAGTAAGTAAAATTAATTGGATGGATTATGAATTATAATTATTTAAGAAATTGTAGAACTTGAAGAAAAATGATATCAGTGTAAGGGAATACACTGAGGAGTTTTACAAGATGACAATAAATTTTGAACACCTTGAGATATCTAAGGAGAAGGTGGCTAGGTATATTAATGGTTAGAGATTTAATATCTAGGATGAGATAAATATGTTGAGGATTTCTATAGTAGAGGGTGCTTATCAATATGACTTGAGGCTAGAAGATAAGTTGAAGAGAAGACATGGTAATCCTAAAGTAACGGAGAAGAAAACAAGTAGCAATGGAAAAGAAAATAATATTGTTGAGGTAAAACTTTATGAGAAAACACTTAGGAGAGGGAAAGCTAGAAAGGAATTAAAAGGTACTTGTTGTAAATGTGGTGGCATAGGAAATAAAGGTTTTGAATGTTCTGAAGGATCTAGTAAAATCATAGGTGGACAAAATCTTATGACATATGAGGAGAAGGATACTAATGAACTTTTGGAGAGTGTAGCAGAACCTAAGATGGGAGAATATCTTATTCTTAGGAGAGTCATGTTGAGTAGGAAGGAAGCTAAACCTATAAAAATGAGGAATCTTTTGAGAAATTTTTGCAAATAAAAGGGTAAATATTGTAAGGTTTTTGTGGATGGTGGGATTACTAATGATTTGGTATCAGAAGAGATGATACGCAAGCTTGGATTGTAGAAGCTTAAAAATCCTTGTCCTTATCGGATAAGTTGGTTTTCAAATGAACATATGGTGGAGGTGAAAGAGAAATGTTTAGTGAACTTAAACATTGGACCTTATAGAGATGAGGTATTATGTGATGTGGTAAATATGAGTGCTTCTCATGTTCTATTGGGTAGACCTTGGAAATTTGATAGAGGAGTTGTTCATGATTGCAGAAATAACTTGGTCACAATAGAGAAATATGGACAAAAATTTACTTTGATTCCCTCGAAGGAGGCAGAGGGGAGAATTGCTAGGAATATGAGTATTGTGAAGAGTTATTATTCAGAGAAGTAGAATATAGAGGTTGATATGGCTTTAAAGAATTATCTTGGAAGAAGATTTAATAACTGGTTGGTATCAGATGACAAGAAGGGTAAAGTGAAGCAATAGAAGGATTTTTTCATTGATTTTATGAAGTCTTGTGATAGAGGTAAATTGGTTGTGTTAAATAAAGGATGGTGTGGTAAGAATTATGATGTTGATGTGAGGTAAGATAGAGGAAGTACAAATTAGAGTAAGTGGATGAATTTGACAGAAGGAGAAGTGCAGAGAAAGGAAGTTACAGATAAAGAGGATATTTGGATTAAGAATGGGCATGAGATTTATCTCCTGAATCCTATCAAATGTTTATAAGTTTCTCTTATGGAACCTTTTATTCTCACCAGAGGTGTTTGATGTGGGAGAATCCTTGGTTTGTTAACAATCTTGCATCACCCAAAAATATTTCCTTTCAGTTTTATTCTTGTTTCACAGTTTCTATATTTTTGGTGGCGTTTCTTAGTTTGGATAATTTTTTGTTGTGAATCTCAGGGTTGGTTCTAGAAACCATGTTTTATTCATGTATGGGTTCACACCTTATTTGGACACTTTTTTGTGAAGATATTAAATATTCATGGTCAGTTCTATGTGTTCTTCATGTTCTAACGGTCAGATGGAATTTTTGATCTTGTGGAGCATTTTCCCGATCGGTGAAGCTTAGTGGCTCACATCTCAATGTTCTTGGATCTTTATTTGATGTCTCTCTTGGATCACATGTCATTTATACATCTTGGAATTAAGATCTTATGATTTGGGTCCTGACCTATATTTGTTCACATTACATTTTCTTTGCTTTGGAAAATGTAATTATTCTGGCCAACATATGTGTTGCAAAGGCTCTATATATTAAGGCTTTTGATCTTTGTTTGGGTAGATATTGAGTAGTTCTTAGTAGATCACCTTTGGAGGTTAGCATTAGGGTTATATTGATATTTCTTATTATAATCAGTAATGTATGCCTAAATTTTATAATATGCATGTTGCAGGCCAACGTGAAGTAAATATGTAATTTTGTGATAATTTGAAGATTTGTTGTAGCATCTTGATTGTCTTTTCTTATTTGTAAATTAGTTCTTTTTGTTGTATTGATTCTTGATGCATGGTTTAAACCATCTCCATTAGGTAAATTCTAACCATAATTGTGTCACTAATAGTCAATTGAAAATAAATTTTGAATTTTCCTCCTTCAACAAGAATGTTAATAGTTTAATCTAGACCCATGAAAGATGAAGAAGAAAATACAAAAAAAGGAACCATTGCTATTGTACATGAGCCTTGATGTCTTTTATGTGTTGGGAATTTAGTAAGGTAAGGCTGCATTTTCAAATCTTGACCTATTGTCAAATTCATGAGAGAAAGACAATCACAAATGATTATACAAAACATGAATAACAAGAGTAATCATCACAATTGTCATAAACATATTAACAAAGAGTAATCAACAAAAAATTTCTCAAATGATATACTACATTACACACTATATTAACAGGGAGTACAATCAACAAACAATTTCTCAAATGATATGCTACATTACACACTAACCGTGCTCGACACATCTTTACACTATGGTATTAAAGTTATGTAAGGGTAGGAAACTTCCTCATGGGTACATTGTTGTAATATAAATATGCATTAGTCATTCATGATGGGTATGCAACAAAAAACTTAAATTGGTCCCATGAACTAAAATATGGAAAAACATCTAAAATTAAGGGGAAATTTAACAACATTATAATTGGTTTGAAATAAAGGAATGAGAAAGAGACAATGAATTGGAATGGTACTTTTTCATCATGGGTTGGACACTAGGATGAATCCTGAACTCTTCCTTAACTCATATTCCCAATATCTACTAGTATATGTGCTCAATAAATTAAGTGAATTCTAGATGGAAAGACATTGATGATGACCTAGGTGTTAGCAATAACTGAGAGGGGGGGTGAATCAGTGGCTTCAAAAACTTATCCTTGAACTTAACCACCAATAAATAAATCTCATATTATTAAGTCCCTACAAGATGCATACCATGAAATAATAATAATTATTTAACTATCTGTCGGTTTTCCTTTTCTGACCTTATTCTCCTTGATTACCTATAAGTAGTATAACTATTTACTGACACTCAGTAAATATGTAGAGTATACCAATCAATCCAGAAATGCATATGTGAAATGTAAAATAGTAAAGTAATAAACCATACACACATAACACATGGATTTTAACATGGAAACCCTATTAAGGGAAAAAACCATTGGGACCGATACCCCAAATTTTCACTCTTCTGAAGTGAGCCATGTTAGGAGCCAACCCTATTAAAAGTTACAAACACACTATTAGGTGTGACCTTGTTAGAGGATTTTATATATAGAGGTTGTCACTTAGTATTGGGCATCTATTTGCTACCATCCTTGAATCAGCCTCCTTCTTAGACTGTCAAAAGGCTTCATGCAAATCTTGCTACCATCGTTGAATCAACCTTCTTCTTAGACTATCAATAGGTATCTAGCAAGTCCAATGCTACTTTCATGAATCAACCTTTTTGGCACTCCTTGGGATGTACCTCAATATATAGAAGACTGTTAAGTCCTGCTCTATTAAGAGA
>MU224448.1:532826-543049 GCA_018584345.1 Thuja plicata
ATATATATATGCACATATATGTACATATATGCATATATATACACATAAATGCATATATATACACATATATATACATATATGCATATATACATGCATATATATATACACATATATACATGCATATATACATATATACATGTATATATATACATGTATATATACATATATATACACATATATGCATATATACATGTATATATACACATATACATGCATATATACACATATACATGTATATATACACATATACATGCATATATACACATATGCATGCATATATATACAAATTTACAAACAATATATATTAAAAAACATTAAAATGCATATATACAAACAATATATATTATAAAACAATAAAATATGCAAATTAGAAATGTGAAAAACCTAAAATTGACGTTTGATAAAATGGAAGCCAGCCACTGTTCTGTCACTTTCAACCTAGCAGAAACAGTCACAATGACTGTTTCGATGGGTTTTATTCTGCCAAATTAAACCTAGTTACTTTCGATCAAAAGTAACCAAGTTACTTTCAACCGAAAGTAACCAAGTTACTTTCGATCGAAAGTAACTAGGCACTTTCGATTGAAAGTTAGTTACTTTTGATCGAAAGTTTTTAATTGTTTCGATCGAAAGTATCTAACATGTTTTAGTGGGTCACGCTTTTTGCGGTGAATTCCTTCCTCCCAAAAAGTGTAACCCACTATTGTGGTATCACCCTACACTCACTTGACAAAGGTGGATGAGCACAAAATGGTAAAACATCATGACCCCCCATGACAATTTATAATTAAGTGCGAGTACAAAAAACACACAAGGTGCTCAAAATCCCAGATATGCAGAAGTAGGCACTTTATCTCAGTGTGTTTATAGAAAATAAAATTCTACAGAAGAGAAGCATACAATGCTTAGAAGTTAGAAAGAAGAGTGAGCCAGAAGAATAGAAGAAGAGATCCCAGGACCTGTAGAACCCAAGCAATCCACTAGAGTGCGAAAGAGAAAAACTCAAAGGAGAAAGAACCTAGAGTAGAATCTAGAAAAAAGACCCCTGCAACTAAGAATCTCACTGAACGAGCTTTCTGATGATATCTGGTTTGCCAAAAATAGAGTCTGAATGAGCAAGATATGGCTTTTGGAAGGCAAAAAAAGACATCAGACTTTGATAGCAAAAAATACTATCAAAATGGCAGAACCCAAAACCCCACCTTCCATCATCAAAAAGAGCATGGAAATAGATTTTTGAAAATATAAGGAAGTCGGAAAAATACCTCTGTATGCTCCAGATAGAGCGAAAATAGTGAGGGAGGGTCAAAAAGCTCCAAAATTTTCTCAAAAATGGGTGCCAGTTTTCCACAGTGGAATGGATTCTGAAAATGCCAAAATTTTGAGAATTTCCAAAAAAACCCCTTACAGCACCAAAAACTACCCACTAAGAAGTCAAAACCACCTATATAGAAAAAAACCACCTTCATACCTTCTGCACTCAAATCTCAGCATCTCATGCCTCAAAAAGCGTGTTAGGTTCGTATGGCCCTCTTTCCATAAAAAACTCCTCCTAGATGCCCCAGAGGCAAAATAGGTCATATTTTATATGGATTCTAGGGTTTTGGGCCTTTTGGATGCAACTGTGAGGTCGGTTTTACCCAAAGTGCACCAAAAAAAATGAGACTCCCCAGATCCAATAAAAACAACAAAAAAAATAGAAAAAAGGATGCTTGATCCACAGCTTCAAAAAAACTTGAACAAGCAGCAGTAGAATGGCTCTGATACCATGTTAGAATAGGAAAAGCCCTATTCTCCCAAGAACATATGCATGCAAACCTATCACATGAAAGAAGTAAGGTACAGAAGACAAGATAAAACTATGGAGGCCAAAAAGCCAGAGGAGACATCGTATGCAAAAGAAAACAATATATTAACAATATGTTTCTAGAAATTACAATGTGATGTGAAAACTCTTTATGAAAAACAAAGAGGTTATTCCTTATAAAAGGATACCGAAACCCTAAAGGTGAAAACCCTAAAGAGTAATGAGATGCCTAAGTTTAACTTAAGCATAGAGTATAATAGACTAATAATTAAATAAATTATTAGCTATAATATGACTACTCTAACAGTGCTTCACTGTTCGTCGGTGTCTGTAGAATTATTTAGCTCTTCTTTAGCTTGATTCATCAGGACTGTATGAAGTTATCATTCATCATTTTCTCTTCAGAATCCTCTTACTATTCATCCCCTTCAATCCCCTTCATGTGACTATGGAAAGGAATAAATCTTGTCTCTTATATAGACATGATATTCACTGTTTCTTGATTCTTGATTTTTGATTCTTGGCGTGAAAAAAATTCAGCCAATCTGATTTAAAACATAACTCCTAATTTATCTTGTAGTTATCTTTATGCCAACTGTAAAAATATTCTTTAAATTAATCACTTATTTCTAGTAGAATTTAACAACGAAAATAACCAGTTAAGTCTATCTTTAGATCTTTCCAGCTAGATACTTTGCCATTTTCTGAACTCTCTGTCCTGTCAGTCAATTCTATAGTTAGTCGTCAGTGACAACTGCCAGTTCCATTGGTGTGACTCCAGTCAGCTTTGGGATCTCCTTCCGTCAGGAATCATTGGATTTTACTCATCGGGCAACTCTATTTTCAGCTAGTTGGGCATCCTGTGATTTTTCTTCATTGGGAAACACTGTCTTCTTCTCATCGGGTATCATTGTGACTTTGGTTCATTGCTTTTACCGATGGTGCGCACTCCATCAGTGTTATTTGTCACTTAGTGAATACTTGACTTTTATGCATTTCTTAAAGAATAATCTTTGTTCCATTGATTCTCTGAAGTCTTTAGCATTATATACATGACCGTACAGATGATAAAAAGTTGACATCAATGACAATACAAACCATTAATTGATTTAATGTCTTGCATTATCTTCAACTTAACATTATCAAACATTCAATTAGTTACATGTCATCAAACTCTCCCTTTGGCATTGATAGCAACAAACTTATATTATCATACTATACTATTTCCAATACAATATGAAATACAATTTATTGAGATTCATCAAACTACCAATCTTTGTTTGATAACTGATAAAAATGTTTGACCATCGGTAAGCTTTGTATTAGCTTAGATTTGATTCTTGCAGCTCTCTTTGTGTTTCTTGTTCTGATGTGTTTTGTCCTTTCCTTGTGTCAATATCTCTCTTTTGATTGTTCTTCTTCTTTGATGTCTCTACCTCTTGTTAGAAACTCTCCCTTTGTATAAACTCCTTTATACAAACTCTCTCCCTATGGAAATGATCTCTCCCTGTTGGAGTAATTTGATAATGGATAATCTTTCTTCTTCTTTTACAAAGACCGCGATAATATGGAAACTTTCTCTCCCTTTGACAAAAATGCCAAACAAATATCTCACAGATATCTAACATTAATGTCAAGTGATCTTTTCTCTCCATCCATAATATATTCCTTGAATTTCCCTTATCCATCATCAATGCAACAATATGTCTGGTGCTCAGTTTTGATATATACCTTTCTGTATATAGATGTAGCTTTGAAGTTCATTATTTTGCTCGCATCAACATGAATGATATTCTGATAATATATGTTGAATGAATTATTTTATCAACTCCTCGAATTCCTTGACCTTAGGGTTCAGTTTTGAGAACCAGTCCATGGCATTACCTCCTAGACTTGCTGGAAACAGTCGCATGAGGTATGTAAGTTCGTGCATGTATTCTATGCTAAGAGCGCATAATTCCCTTACATGGTCATGCGGGTCAATTTCTCCCATGTATTTGTCATACTTTGGCCTTGCCACATTGGGGGGAAATAGGACTATAGTGATACTCTTGTCAAAAGGAAATGGACAAATGGCTTCCAAAGAGTATTGTGTTTTGGGTTTCTCCTTCTCCTGTTTGAGGTTTGTGAGCTCTGTTTGCATCAACTTGAGTTGTTTGGTGAGAATAGATATTGGATTTGGTACTTCCTTTTCCTTGAGGTCCTCCACATTATAATCCTTGGGTAATTTGACACCTATGGAAGCTAAATGAAGGAAGTATTTTGGTTTATCCTCATCAATCATTCTTTCCATTATCTGGTGAAACCTCTTGCTTTGTTTGAGTTTTTCATATTCTTCCTTAGTGATTTTGTCCTCACTGCCGGATGAAAATAAAGGGTGTTTGAACTTGGGTTCTTCTTCTTCATCAGTATCCTCAATTTTTTGGTGTTTACCATCATTATATTCTGCAAAATCCTCAATCCATCTATGAGTGTCACTATCCATTTGTGGAGAGTCTAGATCAAGTAGGGAACTGTGAGATGTTTCTCCTAAAATTTTTGTTGATTTAGGAGGTACTTCCAGTCCTTTAGACATGTACTTGTTGCATCTTGTGTTAACAATGTGGTTATGTCTCCACTTTTGTCAACATTTCCCAATAGTGTCAGGTAGAGTCTCAAATCATTCAAGTGAGTGTGTCTAGGTAGAAGTAATTGTTTGTTGTTGGTGGATGTAAATGATTCCAGTGCCAGAGGGTTAGAATTCCCTGATAATGAGCTAGGAACCAAGTTGTTGTAAAAAGCGGGTAGACCACACGTATTGAGATAGATTACAAGAGTCTGACAGGACATACAAGGTAGATGTCTGAATTTTTTTTTGATATAGCCATAGTGAGACCAAAAGACGCAATAAGGATAGAATAAAGAGTCAAAAGGGAATCCAAAATAAACTATCTTCCCTAAGAGGCAGTGATGTAAGTTCCCATTGTTCAAATGTTGTTAGTTTTGTTTTGGAAGTGTGTGAAGCATATGTAGACCAAGGTTTGAATTTTGTTGCTTGTTTGAAGGTGTTAGCTTTTTAATGATTTTTAGTCACATCAAGCATTGTTACATTGTTAAGAGGGTGAAACAGACACACATCTTTTTCCTATTCACTAGGTGGATAATGAAAATCTTTTCTTTTTGACTCAGGTACACACTCAAATGCTAATCAGAATACAGCCATCACCAAGCACATAATGGCTCCAGTCATGATGTTGTATTAGTCGACTCCAAACGCAAGTGAGGGCACAATATGACGAGTGTCTTGGGGCAATTACTTTTTTCCTTGCACAAAGATTATCACCCTTTCAGGGATAAATTAGGAATTCTTTTAGTTGAAGTTGTTGTAGATTATTGGGCAATCTGTTTGAAACCATCCCCCATAGAATTACACAAGGCAAAATTCAGGCGTATAGCCCTATGAGTACCTGAATGTATGTAGTCTCGCAAGCAAGATTCAAGCAGCTCCTCTCTACATACACCCAAGCATGTTCAAAGAATGATGTTGAAATTCCAAGAACAAAATCGGTTCTATTTTTTGAGGCTTTATCCTACGAGGAAGCAATAATTTATAGTGAGTTGGAAGGGTTGGCATAAAACCTGTCCTCACTTGGGTCATTCTTGGGAGATTTTTTCCTCAACCGGTAGGCCCTCTATTCTTAAAATAAACGTACAAAGGATTGGCGAGCTTAGGATTTCTAGATTTTTTATTCTTCATAAGAAGAAGAGAATACTCTCCTAATCCATGTCATTTTCTCCCAAAACATGAAAAGAAAAGTTCATTTCGTCAAGCTATGTTGAGATCGATTTAGTTTGTTCCTATTTAAGAAAAATAGGATGCTTTGAAAAGGAAAGTTGCCTTGTTCAATTAGCCACAAAATTTACTAATCCAAATGAATTTAAATGATTGAACTTGTTCTTTGAACCACAATATTTAATGATTTGTGTTGTTTATTTACTAATCCCAAAATTAGACAATGAGGTTGGCTTTGTTCAATTACTCCAAATTCTTTTCAAATCATAAATTGACTTGTGAGTTTCTGATTTTCCTTAAAAAGGAAAAGAGCATATTCCTCTGGTCAATTTAGTATAAGATTAGAAAATGTCATTTAGTTTCGAAAGCATAAGAAAAGAAAATAAGTCAAGATAATGGATTAGCAACTTGTAAAACCACAAGTTAGTATATTCTTTTCACTCTCTTAGCTCTGACAACAATCTGTAAACACAAGTTAGGCTAAAAATAGGATCAAAATCATGAAAACAACCACCTTAGCAAGTTAGAAATCAAATTTGCAAATGTTAGAACCTTGTATTTCTGCCCCCTGGATGACAGACAATATTTCAGAGACCCAAAATGATAAACCTTGAAAATATTAAAAGATTGACCCCAAATCATAAAACAAACCCAAGACGATATCCCTTTTACATGAAATGATATTTCATACAAAAAATGCAAAAATGATTTTAAGGTCAATTTTTACCTTCTAGAAGTGCAATGACAAACGATATTAAAACTCCTAAAAATGATAAGTTGGTCCTAAAAATGATAAAATATTTACCAAAGATGATAAGTTCCTCCCGGAAATGATAAAAGAATGACCCAAAATGATAAGTTGCTCCCAAAAATGATAAACTACCTGCAAATGTTGAAAATGTTAAGGGCAGAGAGAAAAATTTGATGAAATTTTGAGCAATCATGCCCCGCAGTGGGAACCATAGATGTGTGTGTGATTTTGGTACCTGTTAAGAGACACAACACTTCAATAAATCATTGCATTAGTGAAAGCAAGGGGTTAGCAAACATAGCAATAACTAAAATTGATTTATTGCTTCCTATCTAGGAGGAGTATGAAAAATGACATAATAGCCCTCAGATTATGCATATTCCAGTGACAAATACAACCTAAGAATGAAAGATTCAAATGAAAAGTAATCTAAATGATTCAAAAACATACAATCTAGCTCTAGAAATGGAGATAATCACAAAATAACTAAGAAATAAGCTAGAAAGCACTATGAAAGTCCTAAACATGAGAAATATGAGATTGTTTCTTCAATCCTCCAAATATGGGCAGCATAAGGATGCTTTAAACTTCTCAAAATTAGGAGCATTATAACAATACATTAAAATACTTCAAATTTCAGGGTCATTTGGGCTCAAAATCCATCCTATTTATAGGAGAAATGGAGGAAGGGGAGAAAACTCTAGAAGGGCTGCCATTAATGAGGGTGTAAGACTCATTAATGAGGTATGGGTGAAAGGAATATGTAAGAGCCATTAATGCTTCATTTATGAAAGCATTAATGAGGTATGGGTGAGGGTTTAAGAAGAATGGGTGAGGGTTTAGAGTCAAGCCTGACAATGTGGACTTGAGCAAAGGAATCTTGAGATTCCTTGACTTTCTCAAGTGGGTGGAGTTGTTAACCATTCCTTAATGGAATGTGACAACATTAAGGGTGGCTTAGGATTAGGATTAGGGGTTAAGGGATGTGATCAAGAAGATAGAGATGGGAGGAGAGAGAATGAGTGGAGGGGGGATTAGCTAATTAGGGTTAATTAGCTAATTAAGAAGAATTAGCATGTGAGAAGGGGTTGGGATTAGTTTGAACTCATGGTTGGATTATTGAGCTTGGTTAGGTTTTGAATGAATATTAATAAAATGAATTGTTGTAATAACATATTCACTCAATAATAGGGATTTAATTAATCACATAAGATTTTGATTACTTAGTAGTAATTAATTAGGACTATAGCCAAATTGAATCAATTTAGACTAGGGGATTGATCTTGCAAGTGATGAGATATAAATAGGATTCCATTTAATTACCTTTAAATTAATTACCTTAGCCAGGTATGATTTGAATTGATTTAATTGATTTGATTGGCTAAAGTGATTAATGTAAATTAGTGATTAGATCACTTAGGAGATTAAATCTTATTTGAAAGAATTATGCCAAGCAGTAATAGGGTCGTTTGGACATAATTGGGGGTACGATCACACTTAGGGAAAATAGGGTCTATAGTCATAGAAAACCAAATTTAGGTGGTTAAAATATATAGGCTGATGCAGCCTTCAGTCTTTTACTGACTAGTAGATAAGGTTTTGACCCCTAGTCTCTTTCTCAAGTACTCAAATGTATCCTTGGGCAGTGGCTTGGTGAAGATATCAGCTAATTGTTCTTTTGATTGCACATACTCAAGTATCACCTCTTTTTCTTGAACTTGTTCTCTTAAATAATGATACTTGATTGCAATGTGTTTAATCTTGAAATGCATGACTGGATTCTTGGAAATATTTATTGCACTGGTGTTATCACAATAGATAATCACTGGTTTTGAGATCTTCATATGCATACCTTCTAGCAACTATTTGATCCATGCAATATTTGAGTAGTTTACAGTAGTGGCAACATATTATGCTTTTGCAGTAGACTGAGAGATGCATCCTTGCTTCTTGCTAATCCATGTGACAAGTTTATCACCCATAAAGAATGCTACTCTAGTTATGCTCTTTTGGTCATCAAGATTTCCAGCCCAATCAGTGTCGGTAAACACCTTAAGTTCAAATTTGCCTTCTCATCTATACCATAAGACAAATTCCTCAGTACTCTTCAGATATCTTAAAATTCTTTTTATAGAAGTCATATGTGATTCCCTGGGGTTAGCAAAAAATCTAGCAATAATTCCTACTGCATGTGCAATATCTGGTCTAGTGTGTACAACATACATGAGTTTTCCAATCATTGATTTATACAAAATCTGATTTACCTCTGTTGTCTTGTCTTCCTTTGTTAACTTACATCTAGTAGCCATCGGTGTTCCAACTGGTTTGGAATCTTCCATCTTGAATATTTTTAGGACCTCTTTGATGTATTTGGATTATGTAATGAAAATACCTTCACTTTCTTGAATGATTTGTAGACCGAGAAAGAACTTGATCTCTCCAAACATAGACATCTCTAATTCTTTTCTCATCTCATCAACAAATGATTTTCATAGCATATCATTGCCTCCAAATATGATGTCATCAACAAATATTTCAGCAATCAAAGTGTTAGCATCAGTATCTTCTTTCAAATAAAGATGATTATTTTCACTAGTCCTTATGAATCCAATACTTATTAGATATGATTGAAGTCATTCATACCAGGCTCTAGGATCTTTTTTTAATCCATACAAGGCTTTGTGAAGTCTACCTACCACATTCCTCTTGTCTGGATCTACAAACCCTTCTGGTTGCTCAATGTATACCTCTTCTTCAAGTATTCCATTTAGGAATGCTTACTTGACATCCATTTGATATACTTTGAATCATTTGTATGTAGCATAAGCAAGTAGTATTCTTACTCCTAGCCTAGAAATGGGTGCAAAGGTTTCTCCATAGTCTATACCTTCTTCTTGTGCATACCCCTTGCATACTAGTCTTGCTTTGTTCCTTGTGACTTCTCCATTCTCGTTCAACTTATACCCGAATATCCATTTTGTACCAATGACATTCTTGTCATCTAGTCTTGGCACAAGTGACCATGTTTTTTTCTTCTCAATTTGCTCAATCTCATCATTCATAGCACTTATCCATTCTTCATTATCTAGTGCAACATTGATAGATTTTGGCTCAAACTCACGAAATAAACAATTTGAGTTTAAAGACTTACTTCTTGTTCTTATACTAGCTTTCTTATCTCCTATGATTTAGATCTCTAGATGGTTCCTTCTTACATATCTTGCAAGTACATGTACAGTTCTTTGTGTATCAGCTTGATCATTATTTTGATCTTCATTCTGTTCTTCATTACCTTGCACATTATCTTGATTATTATCCTAACCGTCGGCAATAACAGTCTGACCATCGATTGTAACATTCTATTGTTCTAGGATTAAGCATTGTTGCTCAGGCAGAGTGTTGGGTTCTTCATAATCTACAAACTTGTTGTAGTCCTCTAGTTCTTTTGTGCTTTCCAGCTCATTCTTTTCTACAAATTCATCAATCTTTACATTCGCACTTTCAACAATTTTGTTAGAGGCCTTGATAAGACATTTAAAAGCTTTTCTTTTGGCAGAATACCCTACAAAAATACCTTCATCACTTTTGGCATCAAACTTTCCATTTCTATCATCCTTTAATACATAACATTGACTACCAAAGATCTTGAAGTAACTTACATTGGGTGTTTTACCATACCATAGCTCATAAGGTGTCTTCTGTGTGTCCTTTAATTGTACTTTGTTAAGTGTATAGATAGCAATGATGACAACTTCCCTCTAGAAGGTTTGGGTGATGTCTTTCTCTATCATTAGTGTTCTTGCACAATCAACTATTGATATGTTCCTTCTCTCAGCAATCCCATTTTGTTGTGGTGTTCTTGGTGCAGAAACCTATCTTTTTATACCATGCTC
>MU224448.1:556779-593552 GCA_018584345.1 Thuja plicata
TATATATATATATATATATATATATGACCAAGTCGGCTCTCTTACCAAATATTACATATTCGGCTCTCAATGCAAAATACAATTAATAATGAAAAGAGTAATAACAAAGTCAGCACTCTTCAATAAACAAAATATATGTTATCCACAACCATAATCCAACTTATCTTTCCAGGATTCCAAGCTATACTCCCCAAAACATCGCTACAGTCCAACTGCTATGTTCTATTGTTCTACTGCTCTCGCATGTCTTCAAATCTCTCTAACTCTTTGTACTCATCACCAAAATCAAATTGATCTTAAATGTAGGTCATACATACTCCATAATATCTTCCTCTAATCTCACAAGCCATAAATCATTGATCTCAATCTTTGATTGCCAAAATACCTATGTATTTCTTCTTCCGTACTTAGCTGATTCCATAACTGAATAATCAAAACTTATCTTTAAATAAATTGATCAATATACCAGATGTGTTTTCATAAAAGAAAACCAAAAATTTATTCATATCATAAAAAATGATCAGTTTCCAACAATATCTCCCTTTGGCATTGATGGCAACTCTTAACAAAAAATGACTAAGTGTTCTAACACAAAAATTGTCTCTCCTTTCTTCCTCTTTTGATTTGCTTCTCTCTTCTCATCATTTTGTTCTCTTGTCATATTTTACTCTCTCTTCTTCCCCTTTTACAACAATGACAAAGGTGCATAAAAACTAGTGCTTGCTCACCATTTTTAGAATATCTTGAAAAGAATATTCCAAGATCTTCACTTTTGTGCTCCATGATTCAACCAATAGCTGAATGACATGAATTAATCCATTCAGTACATATGATGAATTATATGTTGCTTTCAACTCTTTAGGGATAGATTTTTTAGTGATTCTATTGTCTCCTCCATATCTGATAAATGCACTTCAAGAATTGATAGTTGAGGAGTGATTAAATTCTTTAACGAACCAAATCTTGACATGACTCTCCCTTTCTTTATATCCAATACATTTAGTTTGTCCAAAATTATTGTAACCTCTCTATCCATTTCTATTACCATTTGTGAGGAGGTCTAAAAACTGTCCATCATACTATTCAAGGTTTCCCTATCCTTCACAATAATATCCTCAATGTTCTGAACATGTTTGATAGGTTTCAAGCAATAAATGAGTAGTATCCTACCATGTGCAACACAACTCTTTGATTTTACTGTAACATATTTTAGAAAGCCCAAGTCCGATGAAATAGACTGGAAAGCTTCCATTAGTTTCTTCTCCAAGTAGCTCTTCTCTGCCTTTCTTTTTGCTATCTTCACTAGGGTCTCATAGTGACCATCAAACTCATCAAGTGCTAACTTCAAGTTTTCTATATCATGTCTTCTTTGGAAAACAATAGTTACTAGAAGCAATTTATTCACAGTATCAATTTCTCTAGACATTACCTTAGTCTTCTTGTCACTTTTATTCTTAGATCTCTCCTTTGCTTTAGTGAGTGCAGTGAAAGCTAACCTCACCAACTCATCCTCATCCATGTGATCAACATCAACATCAACATCAATAGGTTTGTCTTTACTTGCCAACAATAAGATAGAAGATGTGTCAATTTCAGTTTTGACTTCAGCATTTGCTTCTTCTTCTTTCTGCTCCATTTCTTTATGTTCTTCCTCTCTCTTTTCTTCATCTTTTTGTTCCTCATCCTCAGCCACTATACTGTCAATGTTTCCTTCAAATGGAACCTTCTCATCATGAAAAGTGTCAAGTGTCATAGGCACATCAGAAACATACAAATATGGTTTCATATCATCTTCGCTTTTCTCAACACTTGCCTCAACTGCTTTAGAACTCTCTCCCATTCCTAAAGGTGTAGGAATTATAGTTTTAGGAGGTGGATATTTCTTAGGAACAGTACTCATTAATATTTGATCCAATGGTCTCTGAGTCTCTTTAGTAACTTCTTGATATTTTCTTGTCATAATCTTCACTAACCTTGCCTTAGTCCTCAATAATGTTCTCTCTCTCTCTCTCTCTCTCTCTCTCTCTCTCTCTCTCTCTCTCTCTCTCTCTCTCTCTCTCTCTCTCTTGCATAGAAATTACAGGTAACATGTTATCAATTGTTTCATTTCTGATAGTCTCATCTTCAATATGTGCTAACTTTTTTCTTATTTCCAATCTCCCATACAAATATTCAAGTACATTGCCTTATCTCTAACATATTTTTCTTGAAAACAAGTAGGTGATTTACTACAATATCTTCAATCATAATTTTATCAGTTTCCCTATAGGGTATGTACAGGATCATGGTATGCCCAAAAGTGGTGATGTGAAAAAGAAGTCCTGATTGGTAGACTGATTGAAAAATAGGTATAACTTTCAAATGGTATATCATTTTTTAAATCTAAAACATGTGACGCATTCTATGCTTCACTTACTACAAGAAAAAAAGAAAAATTCAATTTAATGAATTTTAGACTAAGTTAAGGTGGTCAAACATGAGAGTTTTTATATTATGGAAAAGTTGTAGAAGAAAAATCATAATTAACTATTTACTTGGAAAAAAATTACAAAAAAATATACGTCACATCCAGACATTAATCTACTACTTATATCTAGAATCTAGTAAAAAAATATTATCATTTGATTGTGTTTAAGGTGGTCAGACATATGCCTAGTTCTTATCTTTTTAGTCCTGATTGATAGACTGATTGAAAATAGCTATAAATTTCAAATGGTATAACATTTTTGAAATCCAAAACATGAGTCACATTCTATGCTTTTCCTACAATTAAAAACTAAAAAAAATTCAATTTGATAAATTTTAGACTAAGTTAAGGTGGTCAGACATGAGATTTTTTATATTTTGGAAAAGTTTTAGTAGAAAAATCATAATTAATTATTTAATTAGAAAAAAATTACAAACAAATATGCTTCACATCTAAACATGAGTCTACTAATTATATCTAGAATATTGTAAAAAAATATTATCATTTGATTGTATTTAAGGTGGTCAGAATACACCTTATTCTTATCTTTTTCTTGAAATTTTCATACTACTACATTGAAATTTGAAATTTCAGCATTTAGAATATATTTTTTTTAAAGAAGGGATAGTAGCTTAGAAACTATATTAAATTTTCTATAGATTCTCTTCTTACACATGTTTTATATAAGATTGATAACTTGTCCAAATTTTTACATCAACTTTCCTAACCCTGATTTTCTGAATTTTCATTGCCACTTAAGGCCTAGTTTGGCATACCATGATCCTGCACATACCCATACCTGTCATAATACTTTCTTATTGTAACTAGCTTCCCTTTCTCAATATCGCTTTTCTCAATCATCTTCAAGTCAAGTTTCCTTACTTTTCTGTCACCTTTTTCTTTCTTTTCTTCTCTCTCAGTCCTCTGTTCTTTAGGTGGTGAATTCGATTTGGTGGATCTAGTGCTTCTCCAAGGTGTAATATTCACTACCTCAACTTGTGATGTATTCGGTAGTAGTGAAGGGGCGGTGAAATCAACAAAAGTAAAAGGTGAATCATCTAATATCACAACTTCAGGATGTGGAAGGGCTGCAGTAGAAGTACTTGATAATCCAGAAGAACGTTCTGCTAACTTCCTCTTTACTTCCTTCAACTCTTCCTCTATCAATCCCACCTTAACACCACATTCATGAATAATGTTGTCTATTTTCATTTTCCTCAAACCTCTGGTTTTCTCCTCTCTTACTTTAGTTGATTTCTCTACATAATTATCCCATCTCTCCTCAGATGTATCTACTTCTAGTGTCATAACATGTTCAATTTGCATAGTCAAGATTTTAGAAATCACCTCATATCCCATAGGATAACACCATTTCTTATTGGGAACAACTGCTTCAAAACATACATAGCCTGTCTCAACCATAAAACATACTGTGTCCTTATATTTTTCAACTAAGTCATCAGGAATCATGTATCTCTCTTTCATCTGCCTTCTACCTCTAAAGAATCTTAAGCATAGAAAATAGTTCTCCATCAACCCATGTGTTGTTATTCCTTCTTTAACTTTGTAAAATATGGATACCAGTAGGTATCCTTTTTATCCAACCACTAGGGTGTATGCATGGAAACTTATGCTCAATATGAATGTACATGTGAACTATTAATGAACCAAATCTAAAGGTTTTGGACTTGTCTTTCTTTATCAACTTTACATTCTCCAAAAACTATTGTGACAATACTTCACATACGTTATACTTAGTGTTTTCTTTTACCATTCTATAGGCCATCATAATAACTCCAACATATACTGAATTAGGTCTACTACTATAATAGAATTCGTAACCAAGTATCATGAAAATAAATCTCACATCCTGTAGATAAATGTCATTAATTGTCATAGCTCACCTATCCCATTTCAAGTGTGTTAGGGTTTCCACTTGCTTGTTTACATGCTTCTCTACCATAGGGATGATTCTATTATTGTCCACTCTAGTAATCTCATGTATTAGTTGACCACAAATCTTCATAGGTTGTTCACCTATCCAAATAAACTAATCACGAACTCTGCTCAACAATATGTTAAACCATTCTTCTTCGTTGAATTCATATAAGTAAAGAATTTTCATAATGTTTAACTTATCTACATGTTTTAACTCATCTCTCATTATTCCATTTTTATTCATGTACTCCATTTTAGTAGAAATATCATCAATACCCAATATGTCATACTTGCGATGAATGTATGCCCTAATGTCTTCAACATGCAAAATTTCATACGGTGTCTGGGAAAATGCTCCTTCTAGGTCATCCTCACATGACTTAAAAGGATGTTTCTTAAATTTGTACCTAGGTTTGTCCACAACATCATATATCATAGGTGCATCCATAGTTTCTATAGAGATAAATGATGTAAATACCTCTTACACATTGAATTCTGAGTATTTTCTTTGATCAATCATGCAAAGTAGTCATTGGATAGTCTGAATCTCTTTGCTCTTTGATTTCCTTAGGTCACTCCTCTTCAAATGGTAAGTAAATAGATAACCATTAGGTTCTTTATACAATGTTAAGCGTCAAAAACTCACATTACCCAATATTTTCTAGCAAGTCATAAATCTCGCGATCATAATGTATGCATCATTCGATGTTGCACTCCTAGCTATAAGTTCCATGATGTAATCCAATATCAAACCTAAGCTTGCTAGAGCTCACTCCTCAAAATCAAGGGAGGGATATATTCTAATATCTTCATCCAATGCTCCCCCTAAGGCCATGATCAGTCATTCAGGTTGATTCTTCTTTGTTATCATCAGGTGAAGATTCAGTAACATCTACTATCTCTCCCTGAATGAATATCTCACTTGTCTCTTTGATATTCCATATCTTACCACTGATGTTATCTTCTTCTTTCTTAAAATAGCTATCAAAACCATTCTTTAGCTCTTCAATACTTTTATCAGTCTCATTTTCATTCTTCTTTTTATTCACATGAGGTGGTACTCTTATGTTATTTACTCCATTATACCTACAAAACTTCACTATATGACCTGGATTGTTGCATTTTTAACATATAGGAGGTCTTCTATCCTGATTTACTTGCATCTTATAATACTTTGCAATGTTTCCAATGTTATTTAATTTGTAACATGTAGGTTTCACTGTAGGTTTTCTTCTTTTATCTTGTCTATATCCAGATTGATTGAGTTTCCTGCATTCTTCTTTCTTGTGCCCATATGCATTACAGTTAAAACAATAACTAGAAAAATTTTAAAATGGGCATTGCCTATGCAATCTCTTTTCATGTGTCCAAACTTGTTACAAAAAAATCATCTACCTTTGAAAGGTTTGATCTTCTCTTTAGGTTCTAAAAGTGTAGTTTTTTCTACATCAATCTTCACATCTTGTTTCTCTTCTTGATTCTTGGAACATTCAAATTATTGAAGCCAATACCAGTCATATCTCCTTTAGGTTTCTATTTGTCTCTTTGTTCATCAATCAAGTCACTTCTCATGTGAAGTTTCTCAATGTGTTTCTTTGTCTCAACAAGTTCTCCCTTTATGATATGATTGTATTTCTCCAATTGTAGATACTTTTTCTTGTAATGGCCAGCCTCATTCTTCATTTGTTCCATCAAAACATTTGCATTTTTCAAAGCTTCTTCAAGATTGTTCTTAGCATCTTTTTCTTATTGAATCTCTTTATTCATTTCTTCATTCTCAAGATTCAAAGTGTCATTCTCTTGTTTAACTTTCTTTATCTGATCTAGATTATCATTATCTGAATCTTCCTTTATCTGAACCACAAGGTATTGTCTCAGATTTATGGAAATTTCAAGTTGGTCTTTTAGTTTCTTGATGAATCATGTTGCTCTCCTTAAATTGAATCTCAAGTCACCATTCTCAGCTTTAGCTTTACCAAGGTCTTCATGTGCAGCTTCAAAGTTCTCTTGCTGATTATCTGAATCCATTCTGATCTCCCTCAATTTGTTAAGATTTCTCTCTAAGGGCCAAAATCTCTAATACTAATTCTTAGGATTAATTAATATTGAGATAGGGGTGAATCAGTATTACAACACTTAAAATAAACTTTGAACCAATTCCACATAAACCATAAGCATACTGAAATCCAAATAACATAAGAAAATAACACAGTACTCATAACACTATTATTTCTTGTTGAGGAAACCCTGACCAAAGGAAAACCCCAGCGAGGATGGTACCCACAAGCATGCACTAAAGTATAATGTCCCTGTTAGGATACCTAGCCCTATTAGGATCTGAATATTACATAGTACAATTCCTTTTTAGAGGAATACAACCCCGTTAAAGGTATACAACACCCTATTAAGAGCCAACTAAGCTTACAGCTCTTACAATAAAACTTTTGTTACAAAGTGTTCTTCAATAATAAACAAAAACAAGCATTTCCAATGCTTAGATAATTCCAGTCATAGTTCTTCAATGATCTTTCTTATCCTCTACTCTTCCATTCACATATTCAAATTCATCGTCTCTTACATCAATCACATATCGTACTTCTACAAAAACTCTTCATATATATCTTTCATATCAACAAGTCAGCTCTCTTACAAAATACTACATAGTCGACTCAATGCAAAATATAATTCATAATGAAAAGATTAATTATGAAGTCAGATCTCTTACATAATAAAAATATATATTATTCACAACCATAATCCAACTTAGCTTTCCAAGATTCCAAGATATACTCCCCAAAACATCACTACAGTCCAACAGCTTTGTTCTATTACTGTCGCCTATTTCCAAATCTCCCTAACTCTCTGTACTCATCACCGAAATCAAATCAATCTTACATGTAGGTCATACATACTCCATAATATCTTCCTCTAAGATCACACACCATAACATATCAATCTCAATCTTTGATACCCAAAATACCTTTGTATTTTTGCTTCTATACTTAGCTGATTCCATAACTCAATCATCCAAACTTATCTTTAAATCAATTGAAGAATATCCCAAATGTCTTTCCATAAATGAAATAAAAAGTGATTCATATCATAAAAAAGGATCACTTTCCAACACACTATGCATGTAAGGTAAGGAATAGGAGCATCCATAACTCCTAATGCACATATCCTAAAAAATAAATTCAAAGACCTGACAAAAACTTGCTTGCAAAATAGATAAAAGAGGGTTCAAGAATTTAGTAACTAACGAGGTAATCAAAATTAGTGAGATAGCTAGAAATGGAAATAATTTAAATATTAAATTAATAATAAAACTCAGTGTCATGATAAGACAACAAAAACACACAAAAATGATACACAATCAAGGGAGGGTGATACATTTTCATAATATCATCACTGCATTTGTGCTCAATTACTATTCTTATCAAGCTCAAGATCAAAAATATTGAACTAAACTATCCATATTCATATCAAACTTGACATCAAGAACTACTGAAATAAACTAATTTTGTCTCATCATCACTCAATTATTGTTCCTATCTCCCCCTTTGATAGCAATGACAATGGGGAGAATCATGAGGTTTCAAGTAAACAAAGAAGAAAAGACATAAAAACTCCTTGAAACCAAACCACTAGTGGATGAATTAGTTAATAGAGGAGAAGGGTAAGAACCCAAATCTCTATCTCATATTCTCAAAGGTCTGCTTTTCTAAAGGCTTAGTGAAGATATCAACAACGGGATCTAAAGTAGAAACATAATTCAAAGAAAATATATTTTCTAACACTTTCTCCCTCAAGAAATAATATCTAATGTCAATGTGCTTTGTTCTTGAGTGCATAACCAAATTTTTAGAGATTTTAATTGCACTGGTGTTTTCACACAAGATTTAAAATGATTAAGGAACTTAGATGTGTTACTCCAAATGATCTTTGAAGGTTTGCATTAGTGTTCAAGAATTCAAACACCTAGTCAGTAACTGAGTCAAGACATAATAGTCGAGTAATGATCACCGAGTGCAGAGTTAACTGAGTGCAGTGATCACCAAGAAGATAGACTTACCGAGAAGTGTACACTGAGCACACAATATACACTAAGATATATAAGGAACACCGAGCACCGAGAGACAATATTTACTGAGTAAACCAATGGTTAGATAAAATTTTCAATTGGCACATCAATCTAGGTAACAATTTTTTGCCGAGCTAGATAACGGTTTACAATGATCGAGGAGAACGTTAATTATGGATGCACACATTAATTGTTTATATCTCCTATGTATAGATGATCAAGGTAAATTTTGTACATCATTGATCTTAGGTTTTCTAAGATATTGTAAAACCCTAATTAGGTAAAGAGGTTTGATATATGTAAGGTTACGATGTCATTTTGTAATGTATGATAATCAATTAATGATCAAGTAGCCACTATACTAAGGACAATCAGGAGATCGAACAAAGGTTTTATAACAAGGACTACATTGCAATATTCAGTTTACATAATAGAGACATGGCTACTGAGTTGTACAAAAGGTATTATCATTCATAGTAAGGTGATAAATTCATTATACTTAAAGGATCTGTATCCATAATATAGAGATTGTAATTTGTTCATATCACACAATTTTGTTACTCTCTGACAATTGTAATAATCCAAAAGTATCCTAACAGAGTAGACTTAACCTTATTTGTATAAATATCTTAACAGAGTGCACACATAAATTGTGTTTCTAATTCCTCATGCAAGGTAGATCTAATCAATCTTATTGTTACTCCTAAAACAGTAAGGTCACCAGAAGTGATCAATATTTGTAAGCTCTAATAGGATACTTTATTACTGCAGTAGTGAATCTTTTTGGGTCTCATCCCCATCACAGTGTTTACCTCCTAATAGGGGTTTTTTGTATACCAAAATACTAGTGTTATGTGTACTTAGGTTTCATGTATGTTTTATTGTTTGGATTACATGCATTTACATTTTAGTAGTAACATTATATGTTTGGTGAAATTAATCTAATTAGTCGGTTATAACAGTATTTGGTTACAAAGATTTGTTTGAAATTTTTTAAGGGTACTGATTCACCCCTCCCCTCTCAATATTCACCTTTCTATTATTCAAATAATTGGTATTAGAGCTAGTTCTCTTGTTTAGAAAGTTTAATCACTAGAGAGAAAATATCTTACAATGAAAAGGTATACGCTTGATAAAACTATTGCTAATCAGAAGTTGCAGTTGCAGATCTACATCAAACAATACAAAGAAGGAAAGGAGAAACTCAGGGAGATGTTGATTAAGAGAAAGGACATGGAATTTTGATATCATGAGACCAATTATCATGAAGAAGAGATTCATGACCCATTTGATACATTTGGATCTAGATCTAGTAGCATATCTGATGCATCTGTAGAAATCCTAGCAAAGCTATTTGAGAGAAATCAACAACTTACTAAACAAGTGAAATCACTACAGATTGGACAAGATACACAAACGGTTAGAATGGTTGAAGTCTAGAATGAAGCAAAGAAATTTTAAAAAGATAGAAACATGGTTGTTGATGACATAAGACAAATGACTCAAAAGTTACAAGAAAAGGAATCTGAGATAATGAGACTTACTGAAAATTACTTTGAGATCACCAATCAAATGGTTGCTATGAGTCATGAGGCAAACTAAGTGAATATTGAGCTTGCTAGAAAACTAGAAGACATTGGTATATTGAAAGAAGAGAATGAAAAAATGAGAAAAGAATTGAATATTTTACAACAACATAATGAGGTGATTAAGAGATCTGAAGAAAGTACTAAGAAGATGGATGAATTTATGAACAATCAAATAAGAATTAAAAAAAATACCAGATTAGGGTATACCAAGAAAGGAGAATCATCAAATCAAGATGAACACAATAATGTCTACAAAAATATGAAGCCTAACAAACCTTCATGTCATTATTGTGGAAAACTAGGCCACACATCAAACGTTTGCAGGAGCAAAGAAAAAGGTATCTCTAGAAAATCTCCTAAATTTAATGGTAATTTTTATAATTGTAATAAGGATGGACATCAAGTACATGAATGCAAATCTGAGTTGAATAAACCACATAAGAAACCCTATAGGGATAAATATTGTTGAACTTGCAACATGTATAGTCAGACATCACAAGAATGCATGACTAATACGAAGAAAATCTGGAAACCTACAGGACAAGAAAAGGTAAATCAGCCAAGAAGACAAGGTAATGCTTATGCTTGGGATTACAAAACTTGGGCTAGTTGCACAACATGTGGTAAATATGGACATATAGAATAAAATTGTATGAGACAATGGAGAACTAAGTATAGAAATTGGTCAAACTCTGGTATGGCTTGCTCACAATGGTAGAAGGTCAGTCACTTAAGCAGAGACAATGCAAACTAAATAAATAATTACGGAAATGGGGATACAATCGAAGACATCATGAAAATAAGAAATCAAATGTAGAGGAGAGCATCAAATGATAGTATGGGTCCAAGAACAAGAGTTGGTGACACCTCATCCGATGGATTAGGTGATTCCACAACCTCCACCTAAGCAATACAAGAAGGTATGGAACTATGTTTTGCAAAGCTATATCTTACATGAGTTCCTATACTTATTGTACAAATGCCAAATTAGCATGAATTAAGATGCACTATGGTATTATATTTTTTATTACTTTGATCTAGTTGAGTCAGTTAGTCATACCGAGTTAGTAATGATAGTCGATGAACATGTGTGAGACAATCGAGTTGCTAAGGCAACCGAGCATTTGTTATGCTCACCGATCTAAAGTATCGTTAGTATTAATGGAGTGATTTGTTTGTCGACTGAGTGGTTGGTGATGAGCATTTATTGCACTGACTGAAATTATTTTTTATAAATTCAAGGGAAGTGAACTCATTTGTTCACACAAAGATCAAAGAGTAGAACAAATATATTGAGAGCAAATTCACAGTAGAACACTTTGAAGGATTTTATAGAGATTCAAAGCACATTTTGAGTAGTTAAAGGTTAGAAAAAGCAAGCATTTGCACTTACCGAGCTATTTGATTTCTTTCATGTGAATCCCTAATTTGAAAACAATGGCATCCTCATCACGAACCATGAAGGCAAACATGGATAAAAGAAAAAAGGTAATTCTTGTTAAGAATTTAACATACACATAACCCCATTACAAGATACATCCACAGGTTACATCTCAACTTGATGACAAAGGCACATTCTCCACGATATCGCTAAGGGTTCTATTGGTTCATGATGTAAGGGCATATATTCACTGCAAGATAAGTGAGATAGGGGATTTTGAGCTAATATCAACATATCAGACACTTTGCACTAATGGGAAACTGAAAGATGATCACAAACACCTTGAAGTCAAAGGGTTAACCAATTCCCTACATTTCCCAAAGAAATTTCAAATAGATTGGGTACCCATAGTATTGAGCTGAGTACATGATGGAAAGATTTGGATAGATGAACTAAAGAAGATAAGGAAATATGTGATACATGCAGTAACTGGGTATCCTACAATAGATAGATCAAAATCCCTAAGGCACTTGCCCAGATCAAAAATCTAAAAGCTAACAGGAGCCAAGTGGGATGGTAGAGGTCTACAGATCAACACTATTAGCAATCCTAAACTTAGATTTGGTGTGTATGTTATTGTATATAAAATATTCCAGTGGAGCAGACCTAATAATGTTGTATGTGGATCTGTTGATATTACATATGAGATTGTCAAGAAGGGTTTGCAACTCGACCTAGCCGAGCTGCTACAAAGGCAACTAAAAAAAATATGAGAACAATCCAATCATAAGATCTAATACTTGTAAGTTTGGTTTTATACTACTATGTACATTTGTCTATCTGCAATGATTTTTCCCCTCTGTTGGTAATGTAAAATGGAAGACAAACTGACCAATTACATTGCAAATTTGTGACTTCATTGCAAGTCTAGGAACAAACTTTGAACCCATTATGAATGACTATTTTGCAAAGTTCAAAGCAAGAATGGAGAAAAGGTCAAGAATACCAATGCAGTTGGTAGAGAAGTATAAGGATGACATCCTTTTTGTAGTTGACATAGACACAACACTCATCAAAGTAGTACAACCAAGGATAACATGGCTACCTTCGATGGACTATGAACTTGACATAGATTTAGCTTATGATGCTATAGAGAAGTTACTTAATGAACCAGCTGACAAATCTTCCATGAGATTTGGTACATATGAAGAAGCTAAAACTAGAATATCTATTGGACTACAAGTTGAAAAGGTGGGTAGAAAGAAGACCAATATTGTTAAGACCTTGAAACAAAAATTTGCTATCACTGATGAAGAACTAGAAAAATTAGTTGATGATACCGAGAAGCAGACTACAGTTGGTGAAGATGAAGAACAAGATCAAGATGTCAATGCCACCGAGTCTGATGAAGAACAAGTAGAGGCCTAAGGCCAAGAAGGGCAAAGGTACAAAGACTCAGTCTCCATCAAGGACAAGAACAAGATCAAAGATAGTAGATTCACCTCCTTTGAAGAAAGGAGTTTCTAAGATAACACGACCATGATACTGAAGTATACATATTAGAGAAGGAAGCCAAAGACCACAACACTGAGACAAAGAAAGAAGTATGTAAGAAATAAAGATGATAAGGATGATTCTAATGAAAATATTGATCAATTTAAGGTTGTAAAGAACAAAGTACCACAGACTATAGATGAGATAGCAGAAGCAATTAGGACAACCGGAAGGTTAGGACATCCAAAGATCCATAATTATGCAAATCAAGATACTAAGAATCAAGATAAACTAGAAGAAGCTATCATAGGTATGATGATTACTTTGAGAAAATTTCTAGTAGAATTTTCTACATACATTCCTCAAGAGCTTTATGACAAGATATCAGCTAGGTGGACTTATGCACTTACAAATGAGAAAAATATGATAGAAGAAGCTCTCACTATACTTAGAGCTGATTACATAGATAAACAGATTGATGACAAGATGAAGCAGTATGCAAACCAATTTCCAAAAAATCACATGTATTCAATATATTCAAAGGTAAATTGAAATAAGTTGATGAAGAGGGCACAATGATTTGGAAAAATATGTTATGTCCAACCAAGAAAATAGATGACATTGCATCTATCATCGATACCGAGGGACATCAACGAATCATAGAAACAACTAATGTTGAAGATGAAACTATTGATAATGTATTGGACAATATTCATAAACTTTTAACTAATCTAGGTCATGCAGAAATCATAATTGATGATCTAACTAAAGGAGACCTTGATGACCAATCAAAAGAAGATGAAGTGATTCCTGGAGCTACCAAGACATTAGATGAAAAAGATAAAACTAAGGTTTCCCTAGCCATGGTACCAGGTAATCTTCCTATATTGGTACAATCAATTGACATTGAAAGTGCAACACAAATGAAGACATTCGAGTAGGTCACAGATACAAATTAAGATAAGGGTAATGAAAGAGGTGGTGGAACCTATGTCGACAAAGTAATTTGTATCCATTCTTGTTCAGGGAAGTAACTATCTACACATACCTACTTGTCTTATGAAGCTTCTTTTTTCATCATCCTTGTCTTATCAAAGTGTTATCACGTATTTATTCACTTTCATATGTCTTAATGCTTAATGTTTGAAGATTCACATTGTCTTAGAATCATTTTCTTAAAGTTTCTTTTTCACTAGGGGAATTTAGGAATCTGATCTTGTGATTTTCTTTTCGTTAAGGACATAATGAAATTGCATGTGCTTCTGACTAAGTTCTAAGTCCTATGTGAGGTTTTCATATAAATCTTCATATAATTAAAGGGAATTTTACATATTTTACCATTGCATTATAAATCACTAATTCATATTGATGGTAAAAGTAGTCAACTTGCAATCATGACCTAAGAGGAAATATTTTAGAAGATGATTATATCCTTGATTCAATGATGCTTTCAAATGTTTTAATTAGCGATCTATTAACATTTTGAAGAGGTTGATCTTATCTTAATCAAATTTTCATGCATTTAAATATTCATTATTTTCAATGGAAGATGACATTGTTATCCATAAACATGATCTTAAGATTACAAGGTGCTATAGTTTAATCAATACTGATGATATGTTGTGCCATAATTCCTATAGAATAAGTAGGCTGGTCATTATTTTAGTAGCATGATAAGAATATTGGAAAAGATGTTAGTGTGTATATATATATACATATATATATATATATATATACATATATATATATATATATCTTTTTAAAATATGTTGTGCTTATAAACATGAAAGAGAGTTTGAATAGGAACATGTTATTGAAAAGGTTTATATTAATGCGTGCTTATTTATGAAGATGTTGTTGACAGGGTTTTGCTGACCGAGTCCGCCAACAGTCATAAGTTGTCACCGGGTTCCAGAGAAATCGGCCAACTCCGCCTGTAAAGGTTGTCCGGGGGAAATAAATCCTCCGGGCCTTCAAGCACCTGTGTGTCGGGTCACGACGGTGCGGGGCTCGGTTGGGAGAGGTGACTATTTTCGAGGGGGATAGCTGGTTACTTCAACTCATTTCTCCCAGAGATTCAATTTAGTGAGGGTTTTCCGGAGTATTCCACACTTTGCAAATAAAATGAAAAAAGATCCTGCAGGGTTAGAAACATTTATCTAACTATAGTCATGCTGAAAAGTTCGAAACATCAACAATACTCTGAAAAGACTACTAAATACCGAAGAAATACACAACCATCAGTTAGCATTTTATCAGTAGCGGGAATAAAGAGGTCGTTAATCTACATTAACACATTCAGAGCAAAGGACATGCAGAACGTTAAAACATGAAATACCATTAACTCAGAAGCAGAGATGATAACAACAACATTGCCATGAATCCTTCCTTCTTCATTAATGTTCAATCCAGCAAGCACTGGTGCGTGATACAATGGTGGCTCCAAGGGAGCATCTAACTACTAAGAACAGAACAAAAGAGTATTGAGCTCTGCAACTCAACAGGCTAGAGATTACTTTGCTATTTCTTGTGGACAAAAAAATCATCAATTTCGCTGACCCTTGGAAATGGATCGATTTGCCTATTTATACAACTCTCTAACCCTAACCCTAACTTACTGCATTTGAATAAAATACAATATCTGGGGGCTGGTACTACCTGCGCCACCCTACAAAAGACCTGGAGACGGAATAGGTCTGCCAGGTCAGAGGAAGAAGATAAGAATATACATCGAAAGAATCGGCCTCAAGAAGAGAGCCAAAGAGAGGAAAGAAGAAAGTAGGTCCCTCTGGGATCGAGGCTACGTGCCTCATAAATGGGAAATGCGGTGCCCTGTCTCCAATGTGCCAGATGTACCCTTGAACGATGCCTCGGGAGGATCACCCTATCAGAAACCAACTGCCGAGCCAATGTCTCTTGATGTATCCAACTACACTCTGACAGTCTTAATTAACCACCTCTGAAAGTGACCGATCGGCCTCGGGGACCAGGACGCAGATCACTTTAAAGAATACAAAATTGTGGATCTGGGACTCTGGGATCCGGGAGGAGATGAGGCGGATGCTTCAGACATGGTTGTAGTATTAAGTCCAGACCTGCGAGACAAAGCGACCGTCAGAACATATTTATCAAAATAAAACCATAACTCTGAGGTTCAGAGATCTTACCACCACGTCGTTTGCTTTTTCCTGAAAAGTTAGTTTTTTGCATAAGTATCGAAAAGCAAAACATAAACTTGGCATTTTCATTGTATCTCTGGGTCCGGGAAATTTTGTCACACTTGACGAAGACATGGGATGAATGACGGAAAGGGACCCCGAAGCCTGGAGAAATAACCGTTAGTAAAGAAGGATGTGAAAGTAGGTCCACATGGGCGCCACATGCGCTAGCATTGAATGGATGGGATGGCACTGGCGGTGGAGTCGACTGTTCGAATGCACGAAAAGGGAAAGCCACTTGGCCAGAAGTAATTATGTGCATGGGAAATAAATGAGGCTCTGACAGCCTTGATGGAGGAAAGAGAAAACTGCCTGTTTGAAACCGGCCAAGAGCCAAGTTTCAAACAGGTGGTTTTCTACCTCGAAGCAAACTTGAGGTGAAAAACCAACAGCAAAGGTGACTCGACCAGCTTGTCGAGCCACCCAGAAGGATATACAGAGAGCCGAAGGGTATATACACAGAATAGAGGGATATATACAAGGGTTTCTTATAGAAATATACATATATACATGAGTATACACGTGAACGACTCCCGCGGGAAGAAACTAGACAAAGCTGAAACAAGAATATACAGCTATTTACGTTATGAACATGCCATCTACGAGCTATTTACAAATGATTTACAAACTGTTTACAGAGCATTTACAAACTATCTACAAAATATTTATAGACTATTTACAAATTATTTACATCTTCTTACATCTGCACAGAAGGCGGACAACCTTCTGGCAGAGCCGAGCCACCAGCAAGTGGCAAAACCAGAAAGCCAGAGAAACTAACGAAAACAAAGCAATCGAAAACAACGAAAAGCAAAAATAGAGAAAAACCAGAAAATGAAAGCAAGAAGGAAGAGGAGGGAAGTAGAGAAACCAACCTGAAAATGCAGAAGGCGGAAGAAGGGAAGATTACCAGGAGAACTCTGCAACAGCCTTGAATCGCCAAGCTGTCAAGATCACCACCACGGAGCACTAGCGTACGTCTGAGAACAGTAGGTGTTAAGCTTTGATTATTACAAATCTCTCTGTAACTGCTCTGCTAATTGCTTTGAAAATCGCTCTATTTCACTCTAAGTGCTTCAAAGATTTTAAATGCGGTAAGTGTGATAATGACAGGTGAGTCTATTTATACCCGTGGTAAAAAGTAATCCTCCACACTCTGAAAATTTTAGGCCAGGCAAAACATCCAGACTCTGGGCCCGGGGATTCCTTACGATGATGTTCCTAAGACTTAGGAATATCGTCACAAAGAATCCCAGGGTCCAGAATTCAGCTTCCCACCAAAAGGCCACCTCCAAGATCCGGGATCCCGAAGGGGAAAATGAACCAAGAAGACGACACACTCTGGGGAAGAAAACCCCGGAGAAGGAAAAGCAAAGAAAAGAAAGACAAGGTAGAGCCGCAACAAAAAGCAAAGCAACAAAAAAAAAAGGGGGACCCAACATTTTGCACATAAAATGTAGGGACGGGGATGCAGGGCATAACAAATGGCAACTATCTGGGACAAATGCCTTAGCGCATTTGAGAACCATAAAATATTTGGTTAGCACAACTGGAGGAAATCATCCTCCCGAAGCGTTTGACGAGTAGAGGGCAGCATATCAAAGAGAACTCGACCACACAGGAGTCAGTTCGTAGCCTTTCATCAGTGGTGTCATGTGTGCTTTGGAAGGAAATCAAGCCGATGACCTCTGGGAGGAAATAGAGAAATGGTGCTAATTACATCAAACCAGTCATCAATTTAATTACTTTTCCCCCGGAGACTGGAATTTCATCCCGTTTATCCCCATTACTTCATTTATTTATTTCTAGGTAGGGAAGGGTGTACTTCTTTCACCATTGAGCCCAAGCTTAGCTAAAATTCAAATGGCGGTACTTCTTTCACCTATCCACCTATATTTAGATATTTGGAGAGGATAAAACTTCAGACCCGGAAGGAATTCCTTTGGATTTTTAGACGTGGATCAACTAATCAGTACCGCTGATCTACCCTCGACGTGTCCGATTACTTGTTCCTTATACTATTATTGTTCACTGATTGCCAGACTCCCGGAGACAAAACCCAATGGAGATTGCTCAAAAATGTGCCATAACCTGCAAACAATCCCGGAGACCAGGTTGATTCCACCGTGATAAAGACAGATTCTAGAGTTCACCATGCCGAAGGCATTGCACCAGAAGCCAAAGTTATGCGAAGCATTCCTGTTCTACAAGATGGGGCAAAACACCGGGGACAAAAGAAAACCAAAAGCAAAAACAAAGACAACAAAAAGAAAAAAGGAAGACTGCCCCAGAAGGCAGCCAACAAAACTACTTACAAGGGGAGATTTACATATAATACAACTTTGGACAAACTTACCCTTACTCGAAGTAATGTTTGAGAAACTACCCATTAACAGGCAATGCGACAGTTTCTCCAGTTAAGGTGTTAAGGGGGTAAGTATTTGTCCCGCAGATTTCTAAGATTAAATATGGTCCGAGCCAGAGCCGTTGGAACTTGGTGTGCTTTCCTTTCTTCTCTCGGGCCTTATCCCACAACAGGACCAGATCCGAGGTCTGAAAAGCCTTGTATTGGGCTCTTCTGTCAAACCACCGCTTTACTACTGCTTGATGACGCGCAAAATGTTCAAGGGATGCGTCTCGTTGTTCCTCCATCCACACCAGATTTAGGAGCTGAACCTCCACAATGTTGTCCCTGCTGTTGAATTCCTGCATAAATTGTAAAACCAAGATCTATAAATTGACTGGGAATACAGGGTTCTGACCATAAACCAAGTGGAATGGGGATGTTCCCAGGGCGGATTTAATACAAATATGATCTTCTTAGAGGGCGTATCTCAATTTTTGGTGCCAATCCCAGGGATTTTGTTCCAATAGATGTTTGATCACCTCAAGTAGATTCTTGTTCGTAGATTCAGCAACACCATTTTCCTGGGGGTAATAGTTGCTGGAGAACTTCAGCGTGATCCTTCGGTTGTAGGTCCATTCAAGTAATTGTGCAGAAGAAAATGCTTGACCATTGTCACATACTAAAGCAAAGGGCATTCCGAACCTTGTGACGATGTTTTCTTCCAAGAACTTGATAACTACGTCCGCCGTGTTATTTTTGCAAGGTATAGCCTCAGACCACCGGGTGCAGTAATCAATAGCAGTCAGAATGTATCAGTGGTTGGCAGATGAGTTGGGGTTGATCTCCCTGATGAAGTCAAATGTCCACTGGGAAAAGGGTCTAGCCTCATAGACTGGTTTCAGAGGCATGGCTGGGTTATGCTCACGATGCGTTGTAGTTTGGCAAGTATGGCATTTTCTGACATGGGCGTAAACATCCTTGAAGATACAGGGCCAATAGTATCCGGCCCGAAGGATCTGATGGGCAGTAGCGATGGCTGAACCATGCCCGGTTCCAAACTGTCCATGGAACTCATCAATTATTTTCGTAGCTTGGTCCCTGTCGATACACCGGAGGTACACTCCCTTGTAATTTCGACGGTAAAGCGCGAAGTTTTTTATCATGAAATGGGCACTTTTCATCCGCAGGGCACAGCGTTTATGGGGAGGTAATCCCTCCAGGCATTTGTTATTTAGCAGCAAATATACCAGATTGGTATACCACGGATCTTGGGTAATGGACTCCACCGTGTAAGTATGACATTCTATGTGGGGAGTCTCTTCTGCTATTGTTTGACTCAGTCCCTAGCCTCGGAATATTTTCATGGGCTGCATCTCTAAATCGTACTCCTGGAGGATGGCCATCCATTTCCCCTGTCTCTCGCCCAATTCACTTTGCATCAGCAGAGATTTGACAGCCTGGTCCAGGATGATAGCATGCACTTTGCTCTGGAGAATATAATGCCAGAATTTCTTCACGGCGCGGACGAGAGCAAAGGCCTGTTTTTCCAATGATGAATACCGGACTTCGACGTTCTTAAAGGGGGAACTCATGAAAGCAATTGGTCATTCCTCCCCCTTTACCTTTTGGGTTAGTATTGCCGCGGCAGAATGCGGCAAAGCAAACGAGTAGATGTAAAATGGAAGGGAATAGTCCGGACTAGCCAGGACAGGTGCCTCTGTTATGGTCTATTTTATCTGGGCAAACGCCTGCTTTGCTTCGGGACTCCACTCAATTTTGGTATCCTTTTTCATCATTTTGTTGAGTGGTTTAACTATCTCTGCGAATCCTGTGATGAATCGGCGCACGAAGTTGATTTTTTCAAAGAAGGATCGCATTTCTTTCTTGCTGCCAGGCATCTGTAAGTTCAGCAATGCCTCGACTCTATCAGGGTCGATTGATATACCCTTCTCGGAGATGATATGCCCTAGAAATTTCCCCTCAGTGACCCCAAATATGCACTTCTTGGGGTTGAGGGATATTTCATACCGGCGACATCTCTCGCAGATCTGAGCGAGGTGGGTGGCGTGATCACGCCTATCCCGGGAGAAGACGGTCAAATCATCCATGTAGATGATTATGCATCGATTTACAAGGCCCTCAAATGTAATGTCCATGGCCTTCTGAAATGTAGCCCCTGCATTGATTAAACTGAAGGGCATTCTCCTATATGCAAACGTTCCCCACTTGGTGGTAAACGCTATTTTCTCTCTATCTTCATATTTGACCATGACCTGGTTGTATCCCGAATATCCATCCAGGAAAGACACCTGGGACCCATTTACTATCTGCAACACCTCATCCAATGAGGGGAGAGGGTGATTATATTTTTTAGATGCCTTGTTCAAATTCCAAAAATCCACGCAAAGGCAGATCTCCCCGCTTTTCTTCCTGACTGGGACCAGGTTGGCAACCCATGTAGTATGCCGGATTGGAAAGATAATCTGAGCTGACAGCAGTTTTTTTACCTCTTGACGAATTAGAGGCTCTTTCAGGGGGTTAACCGGTCTTTCCTTTTGCCGAAAGGGCTTAGCATCTGGTTTCAGGGGAATGGTATGAGTCATGATGGAGGTGTCATAAGTTTTCAAATCCTCATACCCCCAGGCAATCACATCAATGTATTCTCGAAGAACCGTGAGAATCTTCTCCTTTTCCTCAGGGGAACAGGAGGTGCCTATGTGGATGATCTTTTCTTCACCGGGCTAGCCGATGTTAATTTTTTCAAACTTTCCTCCCTCAGGGGAGGACGAAACCTTCTCACGGGCCCGAGGGTCCGAGTCAAAGATCCACTCTAATGCAACCATCCCCTTAGGGATAGTGTTGGTGGGCAAGTCCATGATCCCATCATCTTCATCACCCTGTCCAGTGTCATCGTGGTCTCGTTCCTCCACTATGTGATCCTTGAAAACACCAACATTGGCCATGAAGGCCAGGATATGTTGATCATCCTTGAAAACCTAAAAGTGAGTAACATTGTCTGGGATGGAGGGGGTGGGGACCATCTCAACTGAAAATCTTCGGAGTCGTGAGCCGGCCATCGGTTCAAGTGTGCTGGCAGAAATAGCTAGGGCATCCGGGACATAGTTCCGTCGCCGGGGAATAAGGTCAATGCCAAAGGCATCGAAATATTCAATAAGGCTCCAAGCCTAGTTGCGGTATATGGCCAACCTTTTGTTGTGACATGTGTATTGACTCCGGACTTTCTTAACAACCAACTCTGAATCACCCAGAGCCCGGAGGTGGGTGATACCTTTCCTTAGTGCGAATAGGAGTCCAAGGAAAAAAGCCTCGTACTCCGTGACGTTGTTTGTGCAGTTAAACTGTAACCTGTAGGAAGCGAGGAAGGATTTCCCTCGCGGGTTGATTAATTCTACCTCGGCCCCACAACCTTGTTTGGATCGGGACCCGTCAAATTTAAGGGTCCATAAGTCATTGTTTGTAATCTGGGGCTGGGGAAGGGGAGTTTTCTTTGGATTGATGCTAGGAGACTTGGGGATTTTCTCCCGAACTATCGGCGTAAAAGTGGAATTTATCCCCGAAGGTGTTTCAGTTTGTGATTCCTGGGCAGATGGCACCAAAGGGGTGCATCCCGCAGAAGTACTGGGTCCCAGGGAATCGGTTGTGTGTCCACTCCGGAGGATATCAAGTTGCCGGGTAGCAATCGATAGGCAGGGCTCATACTCATGCTCTGGATGTTTTTGGTAATGCACTCAGCACCAAGTGCTGGATAGGAGTGTGGCAAGGGTCGCTGTGGGGCCTTGAGAGTTAACTTCAACTCTCAGCTTTTCTTCTAAGTCATGTGCTCTTTGCAATACTACGAGATCTTCTCTATGGATGAAATCAAATGTTAAGATTTCAAGAGGTCGGTACACCCCTAGAGAATATTCAGAGAAAAGGACTTCATTGACCCTCCCAACTTTGGTAAGGGCCTGTTTCATCCAGGATTCACTTTCAACCCGGATCTGATTGGATTCTCCTTCCCATGGAACCCATAAGTGGGTGAAGTCAGTCGAGAAGTATCCATTCAAGGACTTAGACCAATTCTGACTTAGTAACATCCCGTAAGTCTCTGGGATGTCCACCACTTGGATGTCAATAATGCTGGCTATCCTGGGGTCCTGGATAAGATGTATCCAGAAATTTTTCAGTTCCCCCACCATTTTCACAGCAGTCTTATCCAGTTGGATCACTGCGCCATTAGACGGGGTGGGGTGGAGTCCGAGCTTCTGGCAAATGGATAAGGGCATGATGTTACCTGAAGCTCCAGAGTCTACTAGGCAGTTGTGTATATTTTTTCCGTAAATGTTTAGGCCTAGCAGGAAGGGAGGATCCTCATTATTCCCCCGGAAGACAGCCACATTAGCATCTTCGAATGAGACCATCTTGGGTGGGCGGCTAACTACTTTCGGGTTCCCTAAGAGCTTCAGAAGGGACTTCTTCTCCTCGAGAAAATTTAACGAAACCTCCATCAAGGTCATGGAGGTGGTGGTCTACTCTAACACCTTCGTAATATCAAATCTTCCTCCCGGGAACTGGTGCTTTTCTTCCGCGAGATCCTTTGCTTGGTTAGAGCTAGGACCTTTTGGAGGGGCGGGTCGATCAGTGGTATTACTCTGGGGAGGAGGAGTATCTTTGGCAGGAGGTACGGGCGTGTAAGCTGGTCCTTTACCCGCTGCTCCATGTGTTGTATGGAGCCTGTGGGTTGGTAAAAGCATTGGCCTCAAAGGGCAGAATGGATTCATCAAAGAATCCCTGTAGTTCGGACTCTTCTTCATCTTCTCCGGAGATACCGAAGAAGATGGTATCACAGGTGAAGGCACTGTGGGTTTTCTCTTGGACAGGGGGCTCTGGGGGAGCGATATCATGCGTTTGTTGCCTGTCCAGCTGGGAGATCATTATGACTTTCTCCAAAGTGGCATAATTTACCTCATTGTGAGAACCTGTATCATGTAGCCGACACCAATTAGTCATGGGTTGGAAGTCTGTGACTGACGTAAAATGGGATGGTCCAGCACCATTTTGGTTGGTGTTTTGATTTTGAGGCGGGCCTCCGGTGTTAGCGTTATTGTTCCATTATTGTTGGTTGGGCCTTGGCCCGTTGTTGAAGTTTATTCCTCCGGCATTGTTGTTTTGTTGGCCAGAGAAGATATTTCCCCTCTGGGAATTTGAATTTTGGGGTGCGTAAGACCCAGCCTTCAGCTGACCCATGTCCATGGTCAGAGTGGACAACATTCACTGGAGGGACTCAACCTCGGCGGTCAATTGAGTTTTAGCATCACAATGGGATGGCTGTGGCTGTTGTTGGCTTCCCAGGAAGGCAGCAGGATTAACCAGAGTCGAGGGCGGCAATCCTCCAGCCGTGGATGACTGGAAGAAGGGCACTCCAGATGGTTGTGTCTGAGTTTGTGTCTGCTGTGGTTGATTCCAAGGGAAGACTTCCAGACCCGGCATCATCTGGGTCTGGGAGGGGTAGACATATCGCGCCTGTTGGTCTACCAAAGGTGGCGGGGGATTCACCGCCATTGAAGGGGCACCTATTGCCAGATTGGGATTGTAACCCCTGGCATAAGCAGTTCCGTCGGGGACCATGTTGAAAGGTGTGTTCTATCCAATCCCGCCCGGGGATTTATTGAGACCACGGGATAACTCTAAGGCCAGGTTGTAGGCTTTTTCCAAAGTATCTCGGTCACCCAGGGTGGTTGTTCTCTAGAGGAGAGTGGCAACAAAAGGGTCCATCGCATTAAGGTATGTCTGTATGGTAACATCTGGCGATGGGACAAAAGGGCCTGTGCACCTCTTTAGGGCACGTTGGAACCTATGGTTGAATGTTGTGAGTGGTTTGTTGGGTTCCTTTCTGATGGAGATGAAATGACTGTGGGACCAGGCTGGGTCCACATGCACACGAAAGGTGGCCAAGAAGGCGTCCTCGATATCCTGTCAAGTGTTGATGGAGTTGGCGGGAAGGTTTAGGTACCAGTTCAACTCACTTTTTCCTAAGGACAAGGGAAACATGTGGGTCACAACATCTTCATGCTGGATCCGGTGTCAATTCATGGCATCTTTGTATGCCTATAAGTGTTCTTCTGCGGTCTATGAGCCCAAGTGCTCATATCATGGGCAAATCTTCTCCGGGTGAGAAGGTAAGTTGTTAATTGCGCCCGGAAAAGTGCCCATTGGGGACCCAGTGTTTCTGAAGTAGGCAGCCATTGGGGGAACTATATGTTGGGTAGTTTGAGTACTGGTTCCCGGGACTGTCAGGGGAGTTTGAGTATTCGAAGATATGGTAGATCCCAAGATAACAGTGGCTGGTATGACTTTCGACATCCACTTCTTTCGAGCAAGAGGCTCGAGTTCGACAAACCTTGTGGGATTCGAGGTGGATCTAAGGATTCTTTCAAATTTAGCTGGGGAAAAGGACCCAATCCCACTAAAGGCTTGTCTCCTAAAACTACAACTTGGGGAACCCTCAGGAGGTGTAAAATCAGAATCTTGGGAGGGGGATGAGTTCATGCCCTCCTTCTAGCGCTAGTTTCTGTTGATGGGGTTTTGCTGACCGGGTCCGCTAACAGTCATAAGTTGTCACCGGGTTCTGGAGAAATTGGCCAACTCCGCCTGTAAAGGTTGTCTGGGGGAAATAAATCCTTCGGGCCTTCAAGCACCTGGGTGTCGGGTCACAAAGGTGCGGGGCTCGGTTGGGAGAGGTGACTATTTTCGAGGGGGATAGCTGGTTACTTCAACTCATTTCTCCTAGAGATTCAATTTAGTGAGGGTTTTCCAGAGTATTCCACACTTTGCAAATAAAACAAAAAAAGATCCTGCAGGGTTAGAAACATTTGTCTAACTATAGTCATGCTGAAAAGTCTGGAACATCAACAATACTCTGAAAAGACTACTAAATACTGAAGAAATACACAACCATCTGTTAGCATTTTATCAGTAGCGGGAATAAAGAGGTCGTTAATCTACATTAACACATTCAGAGCAAAGGACATGCAGAACGTTAAAACATGAAATACCATTAACTCAAAAGCAGAGATGATAACAATAGCATTGCCATGAATCCTTCCTTCTTCATTAATGTTCAATCCAGTAAGCACTGGTGCGTGATACAATGGTGGCTCCAAGGGAGCATCTAACTACTAAGAACATAACAAAAGAGCATTGAGCTCTACTGCTCAACAGGCTAGAGATTACTTTGCTATTTCTTGTGGACAACAAAATCATCAATTTTGCCGACCCTTGGAAATGGATCGATTTGCCTATTTATAAAACTCTCTAACCCTAACCCTAACTTACTGCATTTGAATAAAATACAATATCTGCGCCACCCTACAAAAGACTTGGAGATGGAATAGGTCTGCCAGGCCAGAGGAAGAAGATAAGAATATACATCGGAAGAATTGGCCTCGAGAAGAGAGCCAAAGAGAGGAAAGAAGAAAGTAGGTCCCTCTGGGATTGAGGCTACATGCCTCATAAATGGGAAATGCAGCGCCCTATCTCCAATGTGCCAGATGTACCCTTGAACGGCGCCTCGGGAGGATCACCCTGTCAGAAACCAACTACCGAGCCAATGCCTCTTGATGTATCCAACTACCCTCTGACAGTCTTAATTAACCGCCTCTGAAAGTGACCGGTCAGCCTCGGGGACCGGGACGCAGATCACTTTAAAGAATACAAAATTGTGGATCCGGGACTCCGGGATCCGGGAGGAGATGAGGCGGACGCTTCAAACATGGTTGTAGTATTAAGTCTGGACCTGCGAGACAAAGCGACCATCAGAACATATTTATCAAAATAAAACCATAACTCCGTGGTCCGGAGATCTTACCACCGCGTCGTTTGCTTTTCCTGAAAAGTTAGTTTTTTGCATAAGTATCGAAAAGCAAAACATAAACTTGGCATTTTCATTGTATCTCTGGGTCCGGGAAATTTTGTCACACTTGACGAAGACATGGGATGAATGACGGAAAGGGACCCCGAAGCCCGGAGAAATAACTGTTAGTAAAGAAGGATGTGGAAGTAGGTCCACGTGGGCGCCACATGCGCTAGCATTGAATGGATGGGATGGCACTGGCGGCAGAGTCGACTGTTCGAATGCGCAAAAAGGGAAAGCCACTTGGCTAGAAGTAATTACGTGCATGGGAAATAAATAAGGCTCTGACAGCCTTGATGGAGGAAAGAGAAAACTGCCTGTTTGAAACCGGCCAAGAGCCAAGTTTTAAACAGGTGGTTTTCTGCCTCGAAGCAAACTTGAGGTGAAAAACCAACAGCAAAGGTGACTCGACCAGCTCGTCGAGCCACCTGGAAGGATATACAGAGAGCCAAAGGGTATATACATGGAACAGAGGGATATATACAAGGGTTTCTTACAGAAATATACATATATACATGAGTATACACACAGACGACTCCCGCGGGAAGAAACCAGACAAAGCTGAAACAAGAATATACAGCTATTTACGTTATGAACATGCCATCTACGAGCTATTTACAAACGATTTACAAAATGTTTACAGAGAATTTACAAACTATCTACAAAATATTTACAGACTATTTACAAATTATTTACATCTTCTTACATCTGCACAGAAGGCAGACAACCTTCTGGCAGAGCCGAGCCACCAGCAAGCGGCAAAACCAGAAAGCCAGAGAAACAAATGAAAACAAAGCAACCGAAAGCAACGAAAAGAAAAAATAGAGAAAAACCAGAAAATGAAAGCAAGAAGGAAGAGGAGGGAAGCAGAGAAACCAACCTGAAAATGCAGAAGGTGGAAGAAGGGAAGATTACCAGGAGAATTCTACAACATCCTCGAATCGCCAAGCTATCAAGATCACCACCACGGAGCACTAGCGTACGTCTGAGAATAGTAGGTGTTAAGCTTTGATTATTACAAATCTCTCTGTAACTGCTCTGCTAATTACTTTGAAAATCACTCTATTTCGCTCTAAGTGCTTCAAAGATTTTAAATGTGGTAAGTGTGATAATGATAGACGAGTCTATTTATACCCGTGGTAAAAATTAATCCTCCACACTCCAGAAATTTCAGGCCAGGAAAAACATCCAGATTCCGGGCTTGGGGATTCCTTACGATGATGTTCCTAAGACTTAGGAATATCGTCACAAAGAATCCCAGGGTCCGGAATCTGGCTTCCCAACAAAAGGCCACCTCCGGGATCCGGGATCCCGAAGGGGAAAATGAACCAAGAAGATGACACACTCCGGGGAAGAAAACCCCGGAGAAGGAAAAGCAAAGAAAAGAAAGACAAGGCAGAGCCACAACAAAAAGAAAAGCAACGAAAAAAAAAGGGGGACCCAACATTTTGCACACAAAATGTAGGGACTGGGATGCAGGGCATAACATATGTTCATGTTATTATAGATGTTTATGATATACACTTATGATTTCTTTTATTAGTTATCATGAACAAAATTTATAATATTAATGTGCCTACTTATATGAGAATTACGTATCATTTATTACTAAAGGAAGATAAATTCTAAATGATATGTTATTTTTATTGTTGTATTTATTTTTTTGGTTGGAGGTGGGCGACAGAGACTCTAAGGAGTTTTTCCAGGCTCTCAAAGCTTGTCATACTAATGGTGGTATTCAAAAGATCAGGCAAGGTTCTGAGACCCTTACTAAGCTTTCGGCCATTCTTCAGGTCTTTGTTCAGCACTATAAGCAAGTCTTTGCTTCTCAGGGCAATTCAGCTGCTCGGGATGAAGCTCTCAAGGCTTGTATTGCTGTTACTCCAAACTGCCTAGTGGTCGAGCAGTGTGCCATTTGTGAGCAAATGCTTACCATCTCAGACCTCAAGGAGGTGGCCTTCTCTATGGCCAATGATAAATCTCTAGGATGAGATGGCTTTCCCTATGAATTCTACAAGCATCTCTGGGATGCTGTGGGTCCTGACCTGCCCAAAGTTTACCTCGAAGCTTTTCACAATAAAAGTTTGGGTAACATAATTAACAAAGGGAATATAAAATTCATACCTAAGACTGGTGATCCAGAGGATATCTATAATTGGAGGCCCATCACTCTGTTGAATGTCTCCTACAAGATCATTGCCAAAGCTTTAGCCCTCAAGATCATACATCTCCTTCCCCTTATTGTTTGTCCTGAGAAAACCGGCTTTATTAAGTCCAGGTATATTCTTGATAACATCATTGCTATTTGGGAAGGGATGGAATGGGCTTGTCAATCTAAACAGACTGCTCTGTTCCTCAAAATTGACTTTGCTAAAGCCTATGATCGCATTGAATGGCCCTTCATTCTCGCTATGCTTCAGGCTCTGGGGTTTGGTCCTCACTTCTTTCAATCTGTGGAGATGCTATTTGGAGATGCTTCTTCTTGCATCACCATCAATGGGGCCCAATCTGACACCTTTGGGCTTTTCAGATCCATTTGACAAGGTTGTCCGCTGGCTCCTACTTTATATGTGCTTGCTGTAGAAGGCTTTGGGTATTTGCTGGCCAACTCTGTTTCCGCTGGCCTGGTTCGGGGCATTTCCCTTCTTGATTCTTCCTCCCAGTTGGTTAATGGCCATTTTGCTGATGACTCCTTTCTCACTTTTATTGAGGATGAGGAAAACATTTCCAATGCCTTGCAGTGCCTAGACACCTTTTGTCAAGCCTCTGGATCAGCCATTCAATGGTGTAAAACTCTGTGTTTCAGAGAATCTTTTCTTCCGGCCCCGCCTTGGCTTACTATTTTTGGTTGGAAATGGGTGCAACATGGAGAAGTATTTCACTTCCTGGGCATTCCTTTTGCCTTTCATGGCTCTTCTGTGAAATTATGGAATGCTGTGCTTGCTAAAATTGAGAAAAAATTACAGTATTGGATTTGCAAGCCGTTCTCTCTTGCAGGGAAATTCCAGATTTGTTCCAAAGTGCTGGCTGCAACCCATGTTTATTATTCCTCTTGTTGGGCCCCCTCTAAGGCCTCTTATCTCAAGCTTGAGTGTCTACTTAGAGACTTTCTCTGGGCCTCTGGTGCAGATGGCCACAGATTTCATCAGGTTGTGTGGGAGTATTGTTGCCTCCCTCGTGATTCTAGAGGCCTGGGCCTTCTTTCCACTTAGAAGCAAGGGCTCGCTCTTTGTGCCAAGTGGATTATCCAAGCTCTCACTAGTGATGAGGCATGGAAAATTCTTGTCAGACATTGCATTTCTGCTGGATTTCTGGTTCATAGGCCCGCTTGGAAAGGCATTGGCCTCCAGACCTTGCTCACAATGAGAGAACCTGTTCAAATCTAGGGTACCTTTGTCATCAAGAGTATTTGGAAATCTTGGGAAGCTATTAAGCCCTGGCTTCGATGGGATGGGGATGCTTTCTATAATGGGCTCTCTTTCAATCAGCAGAGCCTCTGGTGGTCTCCTCTGTTTTCCATACAGGGTATACCCTTGGCCAAGACTCAAGGGGCCTGTGCTCTGCATTTTTTTAAACGTGGCATTCAGACTCCAAAGATCTTTTTTCCAGAGTCTCTATGGGGCTCCAAACTTGGGAGGATATGCAGGTTCAATTTCGGCTGGCTCGTTCTGATTGCCAGACTTTTGATCTTTTGATCTTGGCTATTCCTACCAATCTTCTTCATAAGATTGGCATTCAAGATACTAGGCCTTGGTGGAAATATTGGAAATGGTATCCTACTACACCTTTCAGCAATTACAAGCCAAGCCTTGGTTATAGGTGGTTATCTTCGCACCTTCTGATGGTGGATATCCTTAACCAGAGATGGCATCTTCATTCGGCCACTTCCCACTGGAGCTCTCACTTTCACACCATCTGGACTGCCATTACGGAGCCCAAGATGGCTCTTTTTACTTGGTGTCTTTTGTTTCAAGGACTCCCAGTTGGCCCTAGGCTCAAACATTTGGGGGTTCATGACCCTCAATGTCCTTTTTACGGTCACCCTGAGACCTTTTTGCATATTTTTTGGTTTTGTAGGAGAGCTCAACAGTATTGGCAGTGGATTCATGATTTTTTTAAGCACTTTCGGCCTGAGCCTTTTTCTTGGCACATGATTGTCTTAGGAGATTCTCCTAGACTCCCCTCCAAGTTTACCCAGATTTGGCATACTTTCAGGATGGAGATTTTGTTTAATATTTGGAAAGATAGAAATGTTGTTATTTTCTCTCACAGCTCTATTGATACAAATGTTGCTTTGTTTAACAAAGCTTGTATATGTAATAATGTTATGATGCATATTCAGATGCAAGCGAATAAATTGGCTCTTGAAGTAGCTCACCTGCAGGAGCTGCTCAACCATTGGGGAAATGCTCCCTGTATGGTTGCTCGGGTGCCTCCGGATGCCCTATCTGCTGAGGGTATGCCTCCCAGAGGCTGCCGCCGCAGGTGCAATTCTTTAGCACGCCACTCGCACACTCCTCGGTCCCAGGATCCTCAGCACCACTCTCCGAGAGGTGGTGGGGATGGATGGTGGCGTCACTCGGCTTCTCTGCCTTGTCGGTCTTCTGGGTGGGTGCCGACTCCAGCGTAGTCTACTCCTCCTGATTCTCCTAGTGCTCGTCGGGGTTGGGATTGGCCTCCTGCCACCTCTTCCAAATTTTCCCGCCTGGCTCTTGCTATCTCCCCGCCCAGGGTGAAAGAAAAAGAAAAAGAAAAAGAAGATGATGATGGTTGGTTTCTTCCCGACCCTCCTATCAATCCCACTAAGGCGTGGGGATCTGATGATAAAGATCCTCCACCTTTTTCTACTGCTCTTGCTACCTAATGGCCTTTTGTTTTTTTGATGAATAGTCTTCGTATCCAGCTTTTGCAGTGTGAACTCTGTGGGGTGATTTTTATATCCCCCGGCCCCTTTTTTGTGGATATGTAACTTTAATATTGTTTAATAGAAAAGGCACTATTCATCAAAAAAACAAAAAAAAAACAAATCTTTTATCGAAATAATAAAAAGAAGGTACAAAGAAAGACTAAAAGTTTCATATAATACAAATTGCGTTATAGATTTGGTTTATTTCTTGCTTCATATGTTTGATTGTTATTATATGGATCTCATTTCATATTTATGACTTTCATATATTTAAAAGAATCAATTTATCACCCTTTGACAAACATCTTATCCATCAAGATTTGATCTGTAATTTGGTGGATAATAAATTACCTTTATCCTGATATGTTTACTCCCGAACTTAAAATTGTGTTTCTAAATTTTAATTATGTTCCTTATGTATTATATTAAATGCTATATTATTTGAATCCATATTTATAATAGACATATTTGTTTACCTTTGATATATCTCTTTTATGACACACATAAAGCCATCAAGGTCAAAGGATAAAATATAATGATTGAGAAGATGGCGATCTTTGTTTTGATTAAATGACTCAGATATATTAACGTTGAGATAGGTAACTATATCCAAACATAATAAAAGGTTGGGTCGATGCAAGCAGCTAGAGTCAATATAGATAACGACCAGCCCCCAAGGTTTATATCCAACATTGGTAACTGCATTTAAAGTGGCTGGTGGGAGGCATTTTATTCCAGTGTGTCAACTGGCAACAACCTTAAAAGAATAGCAGGGGTCAATGCAAATGTAATACCACGCCATGTCTTCAATAGAAAACACCATGCCACGTCCACCATGTTGATCGACTCCCTCATATATTGTAGGCATATAAAGAGAAAATTTAGTATAGATAAGTATGTCAATACATACATATGGAGACAAATGTATCAAGGGAGAGAAACGACATCTATATTCAGAGATATCTTTGCATTGCTGTGTTTATTGTTTCCACCAAAATGGTCGATGAGTTAGCAAACAAAAAAATGGTCAATGAGTTAGCAAATAGCATTGCATGCTGGCTGCCACCTTCCTTCATAGAAATAGCATGGTCGATGTAATCAGACAAGCAATGGGTGACACAAATAGCAGGGGTCATTGTGAATATAAAATAACGTCACTCATTAGATAGAATTCCTCCAAATATGTTGTAGATTTATAAAATGCCATAGCGTGCTCCTTGTTATAATATGAACAAAAATTAAAAATGAAGTCGCCTTCTCCTCTATGCAAGAATCCATGCAGTCAGCATTCTTTGAAGACAGATTTGACATTTCATTACTCTCTACAAAGATATATGTTTGAACGTGCATCTGTATGCAAGGCCGACAGAAAACAAAGGAGTTAGCAAAAAGGAAGATAGACACCAATGTGCAGATCCACCAACTTCACATGCACCAAACATGGATTTTCAAATGTGGCTATGGAGGAGTTTTATATAGATTTATTAAGCATACAGTTTTGCAACTTGCCCAACTGAATAGTTGGCTGTTATGGCTGATTAATGAAGGATAATTGTTATCAAATTCATATAAAATTTTTGGTTATGGATTATTTTTTAGGGAAAGGGTGTGATGTTTCCTCACACCCTTTCATTTTTATATTTATATTCATTTGTAAATCTGCAAAAAGGATAGAATAACAATTATGGAATGATACATGATGATTGAGATGATTAATGATGGATTCTGAGGAATGATGGAATAAAAGATAGTTTCAAATTTCAAACATTGTATGCAAAAGCCTGATACGCCTTCTTAACGAGCAGAGATAAGTCTGTAGTTTCTTCCATTGTGGAATCATTTTCGTTCTTTCTTTACAATCATGTCCTTCAGATAAACCAATTGACATTCCTTCAATTGATAGTTTTGATTTGCATATATTTTAACTTAAGTTTATATTCTGTATATTTAGTTATTTCTTTCTCATTTTTGCATGGTTAAAATCTTATTGATTAAAATATTGATCAATTAGTCTGTCATCTGAGAAATAGTATTAAATTGAAGTATTGTTTAAACTTTTTTAGTTATATGTGCATCTCATAATGCCTTTAAGGTGATAAGATTTTGTTTTCAAAGTTGTCTCCGAGGTTGAATGTAGGATTGAAGAGATATCAACTCTATTGTCCATTATTGAATTAAAGCACTGGCATGTCTTATTAATTGAATTCAGTATAAGGTTTCATTGTTTCAAGTTTTTAATTACTCTTTTATTTCATCTTATCCAGTTTATATCTCAATCATATCAAGCAATATTAAATACATTATATTTCATTAATACATAAATTTTTAGTTTTGTGATCTTATTAACACATTGAGAAGAAAGAGTTGAAGTTATCAGTTATCCGTTATAGGAAACCTCTAGAAGACTTTGAAGTCAAGTTTTAAAGTATAGGCCCACCAGCCTTGGTTCCATGGAATTAGAATTGTAGGAGGTTGTTGAAACCTCGTTCATTGGATAATCAATTGTATCTATCTTCATTGGATAAGTGAAATCCATAAGAAGTCCAATCTATCAATTTGAGCACCAACAGATTGGTGACTCTACTGGGGAACGAGTTGCAAGTAAACTTTACAAGTTTTTTGTTTACAAACCATCATAGAGATTCATTCAATTAAGACATTGTGGTGAGTTTTATAATTCAAATTTGATTTAGAATTGATACTTTAATTCAACTTTTAATCTTCCCTTCTTTATTAAAGCATCTTAAGAATTATTATTTCTTAGATTTTGAAAATTTCAGATTTTACATTTTCAAGTATAAAGAAGTAGATGTATGAGTAATATCATTAAAAAAAATTTAAATCTGATATAATAGAGCTTATAACTTTTATTAAAGTTTTCATTGTTTAAAGTTTATATTTTTAAACTTAAGATTCTATTTATATTTTTGTAGCATATAATCTACTGAGGAAGAACCCAGATCACTTAATTTCATTTCCTTCTAAGAAGAGGGTGGCGAATCTACAAACATAAAGAAGTGATAAACTTGGTTACATAATTTTGTTATTAATAATTTCCATGTGGGGAAGAAGATCCTTTCATCTAGATTAACTTGAATTAGACTTAAAGCTAATGAAAGTCAGGACTCTAGGTGTAAAGATGTCTTATGTACCTCGCATGATGTATCCTGATAAAGATAACAAAGAATATGCTTGTGAATAATTCCCTAATTCAAGCCATCATAGTCATGAGAGTAGTAGTGAAAATTGTAATCCTTTTTTTCAAAGTAATAGAAGAGGACATGAGTCTCAACATGATCCAAATCAGGAAATGATTGAAAAGGAGAAAATAATTAACAAAGGGGATGAAGTTTTTCGTTAGATGGCTGAGGTAGGACCAGATAATGAAGAAATGGTTATGGCTCTCAAAAGGCAACCAAAAGATATACTAAGAAAAATGGGAATAGAAAGAGATAAAATTAGATCACCAAGAGATAAAGAAACTCCTAAGGATGATAGAAATGAAGTTTATAATCCTCCTCATAGGAAGAATAATGGTCATGTGTTTAACAATGATCATACCAACCCCTTGTTTGAATCAAATGAAAGAGGAAGACTTGAGAGAGACAACAATGATGGGGAAAGAAGAGATCATCAGGGATAGTGGGATAACGGAGAATATTACAACCACTAAAATAGGAGGGATCCTAACACATTTGATCAATATTAATAGTATAGACATTGAAATAATGGAAGGATGTATAATGGATATCAAAATGATAGGGATCAGAATTGTGGCCCAAGAGATCATAATAATTTGAACTTTGAGCCAAGGAACAATCAAAGGTTTCATAATGCAAATAGGCAGAATCGAAGACATGGAACCATGAATCAAAATAGAAATAATTATAGAGCCACGATGGTTTTTGACAGATATAGATAGTTAGATTTTTATGGCATAAGGGGATGTCCTAATGACATAAAGAATGAATTAAGGATTGCAATTCCAAAATTTTCAGCGAATGGGTCAGAATCAGCAGAAGTACATTATGTAAATTTAAAAATTGTTATCCAAGATTTTAATGAATTTAACGAGGATGTGTACATGAAATTTTTTGCTCAATCCCTCATAGAAGATGCAGCAAAATGGTTTAGAATTCTGCCAGATAGATCCATATCTAGTTGGGCTGAATTTGTAAATCGATTCATGGAATAGTTTGGTGATCACAATGTTACTTCTTTTGCCTCACATGAGTTGACAAGTATGAAGAAAACTTAGAATGAATCTGTAGCTAAATTCAATAAAAGATTCAATAAATTTCTAAATAGGATTCCAAGAGATGTTAAACCTATTGATGCATTTTTGATTAATTTTTATATGGGTGCTTCTGATAGCAAGAGAAATTATGAAATTAGATCTCATAAACCAGCTACTTTAGCACATGCTCTCAAGATTGCTATAACTATTGAAAATGATAGGAAGGCATCTATTGTAGTCATTAAAAGGGAGGAAACTCAGTTTTTTAATCCAAAAGAGCCCAAGCAATAGAAGGAAGAAGATAGAATAGACAAACTTATGAATATGGTAAAAGGCCTCCAAGTGAATAATGGAAGAGATAATTTTAAGTACAATCAGAGTAATCAGGTACCATACAAAAATGATAGGTATAAATTGTAGGATATGCCTTATAACACAGAATGGAAGGATGGGAAGCCAGTGAACAAGGAATTACACACACCTGATCCATTGAGCAAAAAGAACCATTTTATGGAAAATTATCCATGGTGTGAAGCTTGTACATTCTTATGAACATTGTGTTGTTTCCCAAAGATTGAAAGAAGATGAAGATCATGATGATCAACAACCCATAGTAAAAAAATTATTAGCAGATCCTATGTGGGGATATGATGATTATAGCTCTTAAGATGAATGCTACTGCAAGCATGATCTAAATAGAGTATATCAATATGGGGACCATGAGGGTGGTCCTCCAAAATTAAGAAAATCAACAAAGGAGGAAAAGGAAGCATACACAATAGCTACAATAGAAGAAGCAAGAAGTAATTACAAGTTAAGGAATCGAACAGTAAATGCAGAAAGAGGGAAACCTTACCAGGGAACTGATCCAAGGAGGGTGAAGCACAATAATATTGTTCAAGATAAACAAGTTGAACCCCAGGACTTTCCAAAAATTGTAAGGGAAAAGGTGGTTAGTAAATCTCTTCCCAATGAATGTTCTTTCATGTCTAATGCATTATCTCAAGTTAAAATATATGTTCCTTTGTTTGAAATAGTTAAAATACCTAAATGTAAAAGTAAAGCTTTGAAAATTATGTCTAATGTAGGTATTAAGGAAGATTTTAACCAAGAAGTGAAGGATCCTCCAGCTATTTATTTAGGAACTACTTTAATAAAAAATGGAAATCAAATTGATCCTTTTTATCTTACTCTATTGATAAA
>MU224448.1:639029-679516 GCA_018584345.1 Thuja plicata
GACTAACCACTCGTACAATCCTTCCTTTGTCTTGAAGGCAGTCTTCCATTCATCTCCTTCTCTAATCTGAATCTGATGATATCCACTCTTTAGATCTATCTTTGAGAAATACACAGCTCCACTCAAACAGTCCATAATATCATCCATTCGTGGCAATAGAAACCTGTACTTGATTGTGCTCTTGTTTATTTCCCTAGAGTCTGTACACATCCTCCACTCTCCATTCTTCTTTGGTTCTAATACTACTGGTACAGCATAGGGACTCAGATTCTCACAGATCAATCCTTTCTGCAACAACTCATGTACTTGTCTGTTCAACTCCTCACTTTCTACAGGTGTCATTCTGTGTGCTGCCTTATTTGGAAAACTCGCTCCTGGAATCAAGTCCATCTCATGACTTATCTTCCTGACTGGTGGTAATCCATCAGGCACATTATTGGATACAATATCCTAAAACTCACTCAACAAATCTGCAACTTCTACAGGAACATCTTCTACTTCCTCCTTACCAGCTTTTGGAATTAAAGAAAAACACACATGCTCCTGCCTCATACCATCTAGGAACTTTCTTCCATCAACAAAATTTATTCTTGCACTACCACATACCTTTTTTTCTATGTCATTCAATGGCTTTAGCTTATGTCGCACTCCCTTCTTTGTCATGGAATAGGTATTCACAAAACCATCATGTACAACACATCTGTCAAAATACCATGGTCTACCCAACAACATATGACATACATCCATAGATATGATATCACACAGTACCTCATCATGGTATCCATCAATCTTGAACTTCACGAGGCATTGTTCATTGACCATGACCTTGTGGTCATCCTGTACCCAGGCAATCCGATATGGATGTGGGTGTTTCTGTCTCTTGAGCTTCAACTTTGTAACCATATCTTCTGATACCAAATTGTCAGTGCTTCCACCCTCAATAATCACATCACAACACTTACCCTCACACTTGCACCTTGTGCAAAATAGGCTCCTCCTTTGTTCATTTTCATTCTCACCACTCAGTAGGAATCTTTTGTTAATCAGTATTTCTCCTCTTTCAACATCTTCAGAATGTGATGATCTAGCATCTTCATCTACATGTGCAACTCTGGCCTGGCCTTCATTTCTCCTATCTATTCTTCCTTGGCACTGACGAAATTCAAATTCCCTATGACCTTCTTCTCCACAGTGAAAACATATTCCACAGAAGCCTCCTCTTCCAGATCCCTGTCCTCTTCCTCTTCCTCTCTAATCTCTATTATTCTTATCTTGGAAACGATTGGAATTGTTTCCTCACCGATTCTGACTATTACTGGCCTCATCCTTCTTTTTTAGATCTTCATTTCAGCCACCATATGACCATCCACTAGATCTTTTACCATGACCTCTTCCATTTTGCCTGCTCTCAAACTTCTTGTTCAACTTTTCTTCTACTTTTAGGGCAAACTGGTATGCCTCCTCAATACTCTTCATTCAAACTCGATTCAACTCCTCCTAAATGCTTGACCTCAACCCATTAAGGTAATGGGAAAATTTCTCCTTGTCAGCTTCTGCATGGCTTGTTCTGATGAGGATTCAATAGAACTCCTCTGTATACTCCTGAATAGATCTTCCTGCTTGCTTCAAACTTTGCATTTTCTTCAGTAGGTCAAGCTCATAATCAACAGGAATGAACTATCACTTCAACTTATCCACCATCCGATCCCATCTCATGATTTTATCCTTTCCACTATGATTTTGCTCCAATTGGATCTCCTGCCATAAGATCTTCGCATGAACCTTCAGTCTGGCCTTCGCAAACTTGACCCGATCAGGATCCTCAATATCTTCATACTCAAAATATTCTTCACATTCATTGATCCAGTCAATCAACTCCTTTGGGTTAATATTCCCTGAAAATGTAGGAACCTTAATCTTAGGTCTTTTCCCAATCTTGGAAATGGCTTGAAAAAGCCTTTCTTCTTCTGGATTCAAAACTTCAACTTCTTCTCCATCATAATTTCCTTCTTCGGCATCATCCTCACTTTCATTTTTAACATTAAGATTCTTTTCTTTGTGAATCTCTTCTTGCAATGCTCATACTTGTCTCTAGAGCTCTCTAACCTCAGGTGTCACAACACCAGCTCTTCCACCATGTTCCCTTTGTTAAGGCATTTTTGCGATGCACGCTGAAACCCTAACCATGGTCCTGGTGTAAACTGCCTCACAGTCGGTGATCTGTTTACACACTCAGGAACTTCTCGCTCTGATACCACTTGATGAAGGGTGCTCCCCTTAATGCCACAAACACATAATAGAAACAGAGAAGCAACAAAAATTTGCAAGAATAGATAATGGGCTTCTTATTATCTCCACAAATGTGGAATTACAAACTTTCAGAATTACAATATGCAAAGCCACATGGGCATTACCCTTACAATATTCTATAGGACAAAGCCTCGAACTATTACCCAGATCTACCCAGAACTGCCCTAGACAACACTACGGGCCTTTCTTTATATAGGCAGTTTCCACCGCCCGAGAAGATTCCAGAAATCTAGCCATTAAGGCTGACTACCCTTAGCATTTAATTATTTTTCACTTTTATTACAAAAGGGTCAGCTTTAAATATTTACAAAACATGAGATTAGGTAGCCCAACTTCTGGAAGCCATAACTTTTGAACCGTAGCTCTGATTGGCTATTATAACCACTTTTCAGAAAGGGGAGATCGCGATCTACAATGCCTGACTTGCAAAGCACCAGTCAGCTGGGGGTTCGACCTCGATCCGGAGCCTCTAAGGTCTGGAAAATTGAGCTCAAATATTTTTCACCCTAAAATCTCAACAGTAAATCCTTAATAACTTCGCCAATACAGATGATCTGGCAATGAAATTCAACTGGCATTCTTATATGACTAAGATGAACCTTCACCTGGAAAATTAGAACATTCTGAGTTCAAACAACCAACTTACTGAAAATAGTAAGTTTCCAAAAATAGCAGCTTTGTACAAAATAGCCCTTATTGGATAGAAAAAACACATATTTTTGGGTGATTCAAGATTGGCCTTACACCCAGGATGCTCCTGCATCAAAACATCACTCAGTACAATAGAAGAATCAAAGAGGTAGTCAATGCTATCTGAGGAGTTGGAGGTGTACTAGAAGAAGATACTGTGGTATGTAAAATTCTAAGAACCTTACTGCCTACTTATGCTATTAGACTATCTGCCATTCAAAAAATGAGAGCAGTAGAAAATAGAAATGTTAGTCTACATAGTTTGATTGGAAGACTGATGTCATTTGAGATGAATAACTTTGATAATAGTGTCTTACCAAACATAGTGTCTACATTCAAAATTTCTATGAGAATAAGTAAATCAAGTCATAAACACACTATGAGAAAAGATAGTGATAGTAAAAGTGAAGAGGATGATCTTGATGAAATTGAAGCACTTACGGCTAGAAGAATGTAGAGAGGCAAAGGTAAATTACCACTTGTTTATTTTAATTGTAAAGAGATTAGACACTTTGCTCCAAGATGTCTTAACAGAAGAAAAGATGATAGAAGTAATGATAGACCATTTCAAAAGAAGTTTGACAGAGGCGATTACAATAGCTACTGACAATCAGAAAGAAGACATACCTGAGACTACAAGGACAAAGGAAAGAAGGCTAGTTACCTAGAAAAATGCAAAGATGATGATAGTGACATCAAATCTAAGGAAGAAATCAAGATGGTGTTTGTGGCAGTGAAAGATGATTTAGATGATGATGAAAAAAGGTATGTAGAAACTACACTCATATCTAAAGTTAGTAAAAATGATGTTTGGATCATAGATAGTTGTTTCACTCACCATATGATCGGTGATAAGAAAAAGTTTGAGATTTTGAATACTATAAAGGTGGTTCAGTAAGAATGGGTAATGACACACCTTGTCTAGTTGAAGGTAGAGGAACCATAATGTTGAATAACTAGATAATATTTGAAAATTCTTATTGGGTAAATGGATTGAATTACAATCTATTGATTGTTTCTTAGTTGAATAATTTGGGTCACAGTGTAGCATTTGAAAATAAGAAGGCAAAGATCTTCAATAAATTAGAAAATTTGATTGGTATCAGTGATCAGAGAAAAGTTAACTTATTCTATCTGAATGATACTGACACCACTTGTTCAATTGCTACAAATAAAGACATATGGTTGTGGCACAAAAGGTTGTGTCATGTGAACTTTGACAACATGATAAAGATTAGAAAAAAAGAGAAATGTCAGAGGCTTACCGACAATGACCAAGCCCAACAACATCATGTGGAAGAATTGTCAAAAAGGTAAGATTACAAAGTCTAGTTTCAAAAGAAAAATCCATACATATTATGTCATTCTATAATTAGTCCATATTGATTATGTGGACCTATGAGGACAAAGAGTTATTATGGAGATAGATATTTCATTCTCTTTTTTGATGATTACTCTAGAATGATGACAGTCATGTTTCTAAAAGATAAATTAGAAGCATTTAAGATATTTAAATGGTATAAGGTAATGGTTGAGAAACAAAGTGGTAAGGAGTTAAAATTCTTAAGATCAAATATAATTTATTTTAGATGAATTCACTAACTTTTGTAATGAGCATGGAATCAGAAGACCAGTCTCTCCACCGAGACCACCACAAAAAAATGGAATTGCTGAAAGAAGGATTAGATCTATAGTTGACTGTGCAAGGACACTAATGATCGAGAAAGGCATCACCCAATTCTTCTAGAGAGAATTTTTCAGTACTACTGTTTACACATTAAACAAAGTATAATTGAAGAAAGACACCTTATGAGCTTTGGTATGGATACACACCCAATGTATGTTATTTCAAAAATTTTGGTAGTCAATGTTATATCTTGAAAGATGATAGAAATGGGAAAATTGACTCCAAGAGTGATGAGGGAATATTTCTAGGGTATTCTACCAAGAGTAAGGCTTATAAATGTCTAGATAAATCCTATAAAAAAATTGTTGAAAGTGCAAATGTAAAGATAGATGAATTCGCAAAGAAGAATGAAAAGGAAAGCACTAAAGAACCGGAGGACTACAAGAGGTTTTCTTACAATGAGGAACCTGACACTTTACCTGACCAACAATGTAGAGCTCCCGATAAATAGATCATTGCACCCGAGCATCAGGCTGCAAATATAGATGATCAGAATATTGCTCAAGATGATGAACAAAGTGATGGAGAACACAATGAAGAACAAAATGATGATCACGCTGATAGACAAAGATCTGAACCTATTCTTGCAAGATATGTCAGAAAGAACCATTCATAGAACCAGATCATAGGAGATAAAAAGGCTGGTATGAGAACCAAAAGTAAGTGTCTAAATACAAGATATCTTATTTGTGATTATGAGCCCAAATTTGTCAAAGCTACACTAGATAATGATGAATGGATTAGTGCCATGAATGAAGAGATTGTCCAGATAGAGAAAAACAAGACATGGACACTTGTACCGAGACCAAATGACAAGAACGTCATTGGTACAAAATGGATATTTAGGAATAAACTGAATGAGAATGGAGAAGTCACCATAAATAAAGCAAAACTAGTGTGCAAGGGGTATGCACAAGAAGAAGGAATTGACTATGCAGAGACCTTTGCACCCATTTCTAGGATAGAAGGAGTAAGAATATTACTTTTATGCTGCATGTAAAGGATTCAAGGTATATCAAATGGATGTCAAGTCTATATTCCTAAATAGAATACTTGAAGAAGAGGTATACATTGAACAACCAGAAGGGTTTGTTGATCCAAACAAGAGGGACATGATATGTAGAATACACAAAGCCATGTATGGATTGAAACAAGCACCCCAAGTCTAGTATGAAAGAATTCATTCCTATCTTATAAGTATTGGATTTGTAAGGACTAGTGAAAATAGTAATCTTTACTTAAAAGAAGATACTAATGCTAACATCTTGATTGCTGAGATATTTGTTGATGACATCATATTCGGAGGCAATGATATTCTATGCAAATCATTTGTAAATGAAATGAGCAAAGAGTTTGAGATGTCTAAGTTTGGAGAGATCAAGTTCTTTCTTGGTCTGCAGATCATGCAATAGGATGAAGGTATTTTCATTACACAATCCAAATACATCAAAGAAGTACTAAAAATATTCAAGATGGAAGAGTCCAAACTAGTTGGAACACCAATGGTAAGTAGATGCAAGATGACATAGGAGGACAAGTCATCAGAGGTAAATCAAACTTTATATATATCAATGATTGAAAAAATCATGTATGTTGTACACACTAGACCAGATATTGCACATGCAGTAGGAATAGTTGCTAGATTTTCTACTAATCCTATGGAATCACATATGAATTTTGTGAAAAGAATCCTAAGATATCTAAAGAATACCAAGGAATATGGCTTATGGTACAGAAGAGAAGGAAAATTTGAACTAAAGGTTTTTACCGATGCTGATTGGGCTAGAAATATTGACGACTGGAAGAGCACAACTAGAGAAGAATTCTTTATGGGTGAAAAACTTGTCACATGGATCAACAAGAAGAAAGGATGCATCTCTCAATCTACTGCAGAGGCAGAGTATATTGCTACTATTGTAAACTACTCAAATATTGCATGGATCAAACAGTTACTGGAAGGTATGCATATGAAAATTGTAGAACTAGTAATTATCTTCAGTGATAATACAAGTGCAATAAACATTTCCAAGAATCCAGTCATGCATGGTAAAACAAAGCATATTTTCATCAAGTATCATTATTTGAGAGAACAAGTTTAGGCAAAGGAGGTGATACTTGAGTATGTTCAATCAAAGGAACAATTGGCTGATATCTTCACCAAGCCACTTCCCAAGGATGCATTTGAGTACTTGAGAAAGAGACTAGGGGTTAGACCCTTATCTACTAGTTAGTAAGATGAATAGAAGGCTGCATCAGCCTATATATTATCAGAATATCATTCATGTTGATGCTAGCAGAGAGATGAACTTCAAAGATACATCTATACAGAGAAAGGTATTTATCTACTCTGAGCACCAGAGTTATTACCAATGGATTGGGAAATTCAAGGAATATATTGTGGATAGAAAGGATCCGCTTGACACTATTGTCAAATATTTGTTTGAAAAGATGTTTGTTTGGCATTGATGTCAAAGGGAGAGAGATATCTCATTATAATATAGAGATAATATCCATTATTAACTCTGCGAGAGATCATATCCATTATCTAATTATCATAGAGATATTATATCCATTATTGACTCAGGGAGAGATCATATCCATTGAAGTATCAAAAGGGAGAATGTGACAAGAAAGGGAGAGTAAACACAAAGGAAGATAATTGCTAACAAGAGACATCACATGAAAGGAGAATAGTCAAAGGGAGAGTGTTTGACATAGAAGGAGAACACATCACATCAGAGAAATAAATATTCTACATCTATACAGTGAAGGGATTGAAGATAGAAAGATAGATGCAAGAATCAAATCAAAGCTATTTGAGCTTACCGAAAGTGAGACATTTGTAATAGTTACATTAGGAAAGCTTGATTAAACTGTATATTTCATATTGTATTAGTAATAGTATATTATGATAATGTAGTGTGTTTCCATCAATGTCAAAGGGAGAGATTGATGACATGTAACTGATTGAATGTTTGAAGATGTTAAGTTGATGATCATGCAAGGCATTAAATCAATTAATTTATTGTATTGTTATTGACATCAACTTGATATAATATGCATGGTCATGGAAATACTGCCAAAGACTTCAAATAACCAATGAATCAAAGGCTATTCTATCAGTATTGCATATAAGTCAAGTAGCACTAAGTGACTTCATACACCAATGGAGTGCATGCCGATGGTCAGAGTAAGAGAGAAGATTCACAGTGTTACCTGATGAGCTAATGTACAACATTACCAACAAGGAAAGTTACAGTGTTGCCCAATGAGAAAAACACAGAGTAACCCGATGGAAACAATTTTAGTGTTTCCCAATGGAAAAGATAAGGATGAAGATCCTAATGAAAACTAAAGTCACACCGATGGAATAGTCAGTTATCACCGATGACTAACCAAAGTGTTGACTGATAGAACAAAGAGTTCAGAAATGACAAAATGCTTAACTGTCAAGAGCTATAAATAGACTTAAAAGATAGTTATCATTATTCTAATCATACAGATAAAGCTAGAGATAAGTAATTAATTTAAAGATGATTTGTCCAGTTGGCAAGAAGATTTCTTTGAGATAAAACTAGAGTTTGTTTTAAATTTATTGGTGATAATTGTGGATCACGCCAAGAATCAAGAAAGCCAAGAAAAATAGAAATCATGTCTATATAGAGACAACCCCAATTCATTATGGAATTGTGGGGTGAACAATAAAATAGAGGAAAGATGCTAAAGAAAATATGAAGAAGAAGAAAGTCTTCATTTAGTCATGATCAATAGGCTAAGGAAAGAGCTAGATTCTGTAGACACTGACAAATAGTGAGACAGCATCACAAAGAAAAATAGTGTGGAGCAAAGGTATAAGTGATTATATTGATCGGAGGGGTAATGGACTTACAATATATTTCAAAATCTATAATTGAGTTGCATGTATGAACAGATCATTAGTGTTTCAATTTAACCATTGAAGCATAAAGTCTCTTAACTGAGTAAGACTTAATAGTCTTTTACAATTGAGATACATACTAAGGAGTATCAAAAAGTATGATCATAAAAGTAGCATTGGATATGCCCGATACCTACTGATAGGCCAAGTGAGTGTTTGATCATGGATGGTAGCATTAGATGATAGATACTAGGTGAAAAACAATTTTTAAATCCTCTAACAAGGTCACACCTAATAGTGTGTTTGTAACCTTTAACAAGGTTGGCTCTTAACAAGGCTCACTTCAGAAGAGTGAAAATTTGGGGTACTGGTCCTAGTGGTTTTTTCCTTAATAGGGTTTCAACATTAAAAATCCATGTGTTATGTGTTTATGTTTTCTAAGGAAAGCCACTCTCTACATAACAATTTCCTTGTTTTCGATGTGTAAGGACAAGTTGCATTTATAGAGGCTCAAATCTGGCAATTTTAGGACTTGACAAGGTATCTGCAACTAATTTTAATAAAAATAGCATGGAATAGGATAGTCCAAGTGACCTCTTCTCAAAAATAGGATGCCCCAAGAAACCTCTTCCCTCTAAAATAGCACAACTTTAAATCAAAGGTAATGTGCATCCTACGACCCTATTTTTCATTACTTATCTAGTTTTTATCACTCTATGTACATAGAAATTCAATCATTTCCTCCATTTCATTCTAGATCTCATATTCACTTGTCATTTATGCATATTAGTTTATCTTTCCTTACAAATCTATAATAGGAGATAGGATTGATCCCCCTTGATCACAATTTATTATTGTACACTAGGTTCCTTCACTAATATTGAAAGTTTATACGGAGTTATGAGATCTAAGATGAAATAAAGGAAATGATTAATTTTCTATGCACATATACTGACACTAAATAAACATCTCCATATAGGAACCATAAATAGTAACCATGATATGCAACTAACTTGTGATTCTAACTTGATGCATTTTTAGAGGGAAGAGGTTGCTTGGGGAATCTTAGTCCCTTCTATTTTTTGTGAACTCAGTTACAAACTATGTATTAGGTCTTGTATTTTCTAGATCCATGTCGTTACAAATTCCACCTATACTTGCACATAGAAAAAGAGAAAAAAAATTGTGTAGAGAGGGGTTTGCCTCAGTCAAACCTCGCTTTGGAATCAACCTTGAAATGAATGAATTTTTTTTTTTATATAGAAGAGGCTAGATCTAAAAAATAAAGTATACAATACCTTGGAAATGTAGATGCTTCTTTGAATTTGATCAAGTATGTTAATACAATAGCTTTGTATTCACCCAAAAAGCCAAAAGAAAATCGTGAAAGACAAAACCTTGTAATGGATGTGTTATTTGTTCATAATCCTTGTTGGAGAGAGAAGGATGACTCTAAGGGTTGAAGACTTGAATGCTTGAATGAATGTGAATACCTGAATGTATATATATGGATTCTTGTACTATCATCTTCTTCATTCATGGTTGACTCCATTTCTTAGCCTTGAATGAGAAAAAGAAGCCCTATTGGTGCAGGGAACCTTTTGAAGCTCCTAGTTTTGCTCCTTTTTTTTAGTTTTGTTATAAGGTGAATCCATGAGATCACCCTTGGGTGTGTTTTTTTTTAAGGTCTTTAATGTAAGGTGAAGTTATAAACCTACGTACCTAAAACCTTAGTTAGACCTTGCTAGTTGTTGTTTGTGTGTCTAGTTTAGAAGTATGCTTTAAAATTCTTTAGTTTAGGTCCTAGTCATGGGATAGACCTCTCCCACACCTTGGGAGATCGATAAGATTGGCTTTTACCCAAATTAGCAACTCTGTCACTTATTGAAAAAAAATTTCTTTTTGCAAAATGTTTCATGAGCAACTTTTGCAAATTATTGCTCGAGATAAGACAACTCTTTGGTAACTAACCTCACCCACCTTCTTAAGCTTCTAAAATGATTGGAGGATCATATTAGAGGAGAGGATGCCTTCCATACAGAGGAGAACATAGAATGTATAAGTTTTGATGTTTTTGCAAGGAAATAGAAGAGTATTTTGAGTCATATTTGTATGGTACAGCCTGGTACAGATTGACATTGAAGATCTAGTTGCAAAAATTTACAATGCTTTGATTCTTCTAACATTTATAGTTGATTTGAAGTAATTTTGGTAAGTGGGTACAAAGTTATTGATTTTTTATTCTTGCTGTCTAAGAAACCAAGGTGATACTGGGCCAGTCTCAAAGATGTGATCCTAAAAAGAGTTTTATCCAATGAATCTCCTTGGCCACTTGGAAAAATTTATTTAGGATCATGGTCTTGAAGAATCTAGAATCTTGGGCTCTCACTCTTAGTCCTGATATTTTTAACATCAAGCCCTAGGCTAATTATCCCTATGTAATTAGCCTAGTCATTTGGAATAGTCACATGCATGTGTTGTGTATGAATTTGGGGATTGAACCAGAGGTGCTTCTAGACTAAATTTTGGTAGAGGAATCCATCCAAGGAACTTCCTTTCATCTATGAACCCACCTTATACTACTTGACTAACAAACCAAGCCTAAATTTGCTAATTAGGTCTGTGTGTTTTGTGAGTGTTTAGGGGTGTATGAGTAGATACAGGTGCCAAGGATTTGGGGATCTTACAAGATCCATAAAGGGTGTCTAAGAACCTATTTATTTTTCATAGATCCCTCTGTCACAAAAATTTAAGTCCTAATACCTCACTGGTTAGGGCTGCAAGGAATCCTAGGCTATTTGGGATTTGACACTTCTTGAGACTTCTAGGCTTAAAAAAATGGTAGATTCTTGGTCTCTAGGGTCTATTGAGAGCATTCAATCCATTATAATGGAATTTTAAACCCACTGGTGAATTTTTATAGCTTATTGAATGGTTTAGGGAAAGTATCCCTAAAAGAGAGATTACTAGGTTTTATGATTTGATTTGGAAGACAAGGAAAAGATAAAGGAAGCCTACTGACCCCTTGGGTGAGTCAAGAGACATCCTATGAATATTTGTGTGAATTGAGAATAATCAGATTGGAAGCTTGAAGAAGTAGCTAGTTGTTGGGGCTCGTCAAGTCTTCTTGCATTGTACTCTGTATCAGGTGGTATCAGAGCCTGTTAAGATCTTGGAAGGAGTGAAGAATGGCTAAGAGGATAGAAATATCTTTAGAAGAGGAAATCTTCACTAGAATCACTAATGTGGATTTGTCAAAAATTGTTAAGGAACAAGGAGCTAAGAACAGATATGCCCATATTTTGTGGGAAGATGGATCCTGAATAATGCATAGATTGGGTGGAAGCATTGGAGAACTAGTTTGAGTATGACAACATCTCTGAAAATTAGAAGGTCAGAGTAGAAAAATCTAGAATGAGGTTCCTGATTTGAGTTGGTGGAACTTTATACAAAATGAAAGAGTGAAAGAAGGAAGGAATCCTATCTCAACATGGAAGAAGATGCTGGTAGAAGTCAAGAATTTTTTTTTACCTGAAGACTACGAAATCACCCTCCACAAGAAGTTGCAAAATATTAGACAAAAGGACCTTAATGTGAGTGGATATTCTGAGGAATTCCATAAAATGACCTTGAAGACCAAGTTTCCTAAAACTGAAAAGCACAAACTTGCTAGGTACATCAGTGGGTTGAAATATAGTATTCAAGATGAAATGAGCTTGTTTAACCCTGAGTTAGTACACAAATGTTTCCAAATGGCACTCAAAATTGAAGAAAAGAAAAAGAGGAGGGGAGAACAAAATAATAGACGAAGAGGGAATAATTTCAAAGGAAGAGGGAGATTTTATGGTAGAGGGCCATTCCAAAGAGGTCAAGGAGAGTTCAATCACTATGAGTTAGAAGGAGAACATAATAATAGAAATAATTTTAGAGGGAGAAGATCCAACAGTAGGGGAATGTTTGGAGGAAGAGGGCCTAGTGTCTTTAATGGAAAATGATTTACATACAATCAAGTGGGACACTAGTCCTTCAGATGTCCTAAAAAGAGTGGCTATAGCAAACAAGGAGGGGATAGAAGAGTACAACTCACCCAAGAGGATGACACCCAAAGTGTATCCTCTTATCACTCTACAACTTCAAGGCCTACAAATCCAAAGCAAGGAGAGCTTAATGATGCAAAGGAAACTCCTAAGAGTACCTACTACAGCTGAACCACCTCAGAGGAAGTCATTATTCCAAACAAGTTGCAAGGTGAAAAATAAGGTATGCAAGGTTATTGTTGATTCTGGCTCTATAGATACTATTTCTTCTAGGGAGTTAGTCACTAAGCTTAAAATACATGTTATCCCTCATCCTTTCCCTTATAATGCTTCTTGGTTGACAAAATAAAAGAAAACCATTATAAATGAGAAATTTTGGGTAGATTTCAAGATAGGAGAGTATACAAGCAGGGTTCTATGTGATATCACAAAGATGGATGCATGTCATTTGTTAGAAGGGAGGCCTTGGCAGTATGATTTAGATGTTAGGCATGATGGAAAATCTAATGTTTATACTATAACCAAAGATGGTGTTGAATATGTAATGAATCCACTTCCTGACTATGAAAAAGAGAAACATAATACTAGTACTGTCTTACACATTAGGGAAAAAGAATTCATGAAAATCCTAAAGGAGAAGGATACCCCTTGTTCTGTAATAGTAGTAAGGCCCAAAAAGACACCTTTGAAGGAGTCCAAAGTCCAAGAACCCATTAGGGATGTAGGCCCAAAAGAAGTGAAAGCACTGTTAGATTAGTACAAAGGCATCATTACTGAAAACACACCAAAGTCTCTCCCACCTAAGAGAGAGAGAGAAAGATAAGTCACTGCATAGACTTCATACCAGGGGCTACTCTTCCCAACAAGGTAGCATATAAGTTAACCCCTAAATAGAATCAAAAGGTAGCAAGGTAGATTGAGGAATTGTTGTCAAAAGGCTTTATTAGGAAAAGTGTGAGTCCTTGTGTTATCCCTGCAATCCTAGCCCCTAAGAAAGAAGGCACATGGAGGTTATGTATGAACTCTAGGAAAATAAATAGGATAACCATCAGATATCGGTTTCCTATGCCTAGAATTTAGGATCTAATAGACTGTTTGGGGGTGCAAGTTACTATTCCAAGATAGATCTCAAAAGTGGCTATTATTGAATAAGAATCAGAGGGGGAGATGAATGGAAAATAAAATTTAAGACTACAGAGGGTCTCTATGAATGGCTTTTGATTCCTTTTGGCCTTTCCAATTATCCAAGAACTTTTATGAGATTGATGAATGAGGTATTGAAGCCCTTTCTTAACAAATTTGTTGTTGTGTACCTTGATGATATTTTGATCTTTAGCAGGAGTAGGGAAGAACACCTCAAGCATTTGGACATGGTAATGAGGAAACTCCATGAGGAGAAGTTGAAAATAAATATAGACAAGTGTACATTCCTTCAAGAAGAACTTGTGTTCTTTGGTTTTGTAATCTCCAAAAATAGTCTAAAGATGGATCTCACCAAAGTTGAAGCCATCCTCAATTGGCCACCTCCTACTACTCCATCAGAGGTAAAGATTTTTCATGGCTTAGCTATCTTTTATAGGAAATTCATCAGAAACTTTAGTGGTATATGTGCTTCCATCATTAAAACTATAAAAGGTGGAAGAAAATGCATGTTTTCATGGACTAATGAATCTAATGAGTCCTTTGAGTTACTAAAGAAAAAGATTATAGAGCAGCCTATACTAGTTCTTCCAAACTTTCATAAAGTGTTCATAGTTGAATGTGATGCAAGTAACAAAGCCATTCGAGGAGTCTTGAGCCAAGAAGGTAGGCCTATTTCCTTTTTTAGTGAGAAGCTCAATGAGGCTAAGAAAAAATACTCCACTTATGATCTTGAAATGTATCCAATGGTTCAGTCACTTAGGAAATGGAGGAATTATTTATTGCCTAAGGAATTTGTTGCTTTTACTGATAACCATGCACTTAGTTTCCTAAACAAGCAATAGAAACTCAATCATAGACATGTGAAATGGATGGAGTTCTTACAGTCTTATACATTCTCCATCAAGCATAAATAAGGAATTGTGAAAAAAGTTGTTGATGCCCTCAGTAGGAGACATTTAACCATTCAAACCATCCAGTTAGAGAGTGTTGGGGTCCATGCCATGAAGAATATGTATGACCAAGATGAGGATTTCAAAAAAATCTTACTAGATTTGCATGGAAATGTCAGACATATACCATACTGATTTCTCTGAGTTTCTTGTGAAAGATGGTATTCTTTTCAAAGGAAGTTATTTATGTGTTCCTAAAGGATCTATGAGGGAGAACATTATAAAAGAAAAACACTGTGGAAGCCTAGCTAGTCACTTTGGAGTGGACAAGACTTTGGAGCTAGTTAGGAGATTTTACTACTGCCCTAGACTACAGACAGAGGTTAGGAGTTTTGTAGAGAATTGTTTAGTTTTCCAACAAGCCAAATGAAACACTTTAAATGCTGGATTATACACTCCTTTACCCATCCCTACCAAACCATGGGATTTAGTAAGTATGGATTTTGTCCCGGGTCTTCCAAAATGGCACACTTTATCAATTGTAGGACAACTCATGATGCATCTCACATTGCTGGATTGTTCTTCAAAGTTGTAAGACTTCATGGATTACCGCTATCAATAATATCAAACAAGGATCCTAAGTTTTTAGGCCACTTTTGGAGGACACTATGGAGAAAATTAGGCACTAATATCTCTCTTTCATCTACTTATCATCCATAGTCTGATGGTCAAGAAGAGGTCATCAATAGGTCCCGTGGCAACCTTCTAAGATGCCTCACACAGGACCATGGAGCTGCTTGGGACACCATTATAGCACAAGCAGAGTTTTCATTCAATGATTTAGTCAATAGGAGCACTGGCCTAACCCCATTATAGATTGTCTATGGCACCCACCCTAGAGGAGTCTTAGAACTCAGGGACATCAAAGAAATAGACACAAGAAGTTCCTTAGCTGAGGACTTTGTAGAGGTAATGAAGCATATCCATGAGCAGGTGCAGACCAGATTGAAACATACCACTAAGAAGTACAAAGCCCATCCTGACAAGAAGAGAAGAGAACTATAGTTCAAGGTGGGAGACTTGGTGATGATCCACCTCAAGAAGGAATGACTACCTAAATGGAAATACACAAAACTGGTGATGAAAAAGATAAGACCTTTCAAAATTCTAAAGAAATGTGGCAACAATGCCTATAGAATTGACCTACCATCCCACATTGGCTTATCACCTAGTTTCAATGTGGTAGACATCTATGCTTACAAAGGAGAAGAAATTACAACTAATCCTATAGGTACTCCAGACCCTCCTAGACTCCAACCACTTAGGGATATGCCACAAGCAACTCCTCCTGAGATTGAAGGTATTCTAGACAAGAGAGTGAACAAGAAAACCAGGAGGGGTACCTACTATGAGTACTTGGTTAAATGGAAACATCAACTAGTTGAAGATGCAACTTGGATGAACCCTAAAGACAGGTTATCCACTTGAAGAATTCACAACTCAAGAGACTTGAGTTCCTTTTTTCATAAGGTGTATGGTGTAGGGCACCTCCTGAAGCTCCTATTTTTTCTTGTTTTTGACATTTATAATAAGGTGAATCCATGATATCACCCTTGGGTGTGTTTCTTGTTAAGGTCTTTGATGTAAGGTGAAGGACCTAAGGTGAAGTTATAAACCTAGGTACCTAAAACCTTAGTTAGACCTTGCTAGTTGTTGTTTGTGTGTCTAGTTTAGAAGTATGCTTTAAAATTCTTTAGCTTAGGTCCTAGTCATGGGATAGACCTCTCCCACACCTTGGGAGGTTGGTAAGATTGGATTTTACCCAAATTAGAAACTCTGTCACTTATTGCAAAAATGTTGGTTTTTGCAAATTATTGCATGAGCAACTTTTGCAAATTATTGCTTGAGATAAGACAACTCTTTGGTAACTGACCTCACCCATCTTCTGAAGCTTCTAAAATTCTTGGAGGATCATATTAGAGGATAGGATGCCTCCCATGTAGAGGAGAACATGGAGTGTACAAGTTTTGATGTTTTTGCAAGGAAATAGAAGAGTATTTTGCGTCATATTTTTATGGTACGGCCTGGTATGGATTGACATTAAAGATCCAGTTGCAAAAATTTACAATTATTTGAGTCTTCTAACATTTCTAGTTGATTTTAAGTCATTTTGTTAAGTGGGTGCAAAGTTATTGATTTTTCATTCTCGTTGTTTGAGAAACCAAGGTGATACTGGGCCAGTCTCAAATATGTGATCCTAATAAGAGTTTTATCCAGTGGATCTCCTTGGAAAGTTGGAAAAATCTAGTTAGGATCATGGTCTTGAAGAAGCTATAATATTGGGCTCTCACTCTTAGTCCCAATATTTTTAACATCAAGCCCTAGGCTAATTATCCCTATGCAATTAGCCTAGTCGTTTGGAACAGTCACATGCATGTGTTGTGTATGAGTTTGGGGATCAAACCAGAGGTGTTTCTAGACTAAATTATGGTAGAGGAACCCATCCAAGGCACTACCTTTCATCTATTAACCCACCTTATACTACTTTCCTAACAAACCAAGCCTAAATTTGCTAATTAGGTCTGTGTGTTTTGTGAGTGTTTAGGGGTGCAGGAGTAGATTGAGGTGCCAAGGCTTTAGGGATCTTACAAGCTCCATAAAGGGTGTCTAGGAACTTATTTATTTTTCATAGAGCCCTCACAAAAAGTTAAAGTCCCAAAACCTTACTGGTTAGGGCTATAAGGAATCCTAGGCTATTTGGGATTCGACACTTCTTGAGACTTCTAGGCCTAAACAAATGGTGTATTCTTGGTCTCTAGGGTCTATTGAGAACATTCAATCCATTAGAATGGAATTTTAAACCCACTGGTGAATTTTTATAGCTTATTGAATGGTTTAAGGAAAGCATCCCTAAAAGAGAGATTACTAGGTTCTATGATTTGATTTGGAAGACAAGGAAAAGATAAAGGGAGCCCAATGACCCCTTGGGTGAGTAAAGAGACATCCTAGGAAGATTTTTTTGGATTGAGAATAATCAGATTGGAAGCTTTAAGAATTAGCTAGTTGTTGGGGCTCATCAAGTCTTCTTGTAGTGTACTTTGCATCACCTATCCATGGAGAAGATTGCCTTGAAAACACATTAGGATACTTGAGGTATTTCTTGAGAATGCTTGAGGTTTGAAATTGTAGGAGAGATCCTAAAATAATATCATTTTATATCAAAATGAGGAGAGATAGGTTTCTTTTGTACCTCTCACTTTATTTCAAGGCTCAAAACACAAAGGAAGCTAATGGGAATCTAGAAATCCCACTAAACTTAAATGACCAACCCCCATTTAAATTTCAATAAAAATATAGGAGAAGAGGATAGCCCAAGCATCCTATCTCAGAGAAGAGGACAACTTGGGTGTCCTCTTCTGACCAATGAGACTTGAGATCATGATCATAGCTCCCTCATAACAAGGCGATTCTTAAATCTAATGGACAGTTAATTATGGGGTCAAGGTGAAATACAAAGGTCGTAAATGGTGAGATATTGCCTATGTGATTAACTAAATGATTGAATTAGTGAAATAATATAGGATCTCAACTATAAATAAGTGATCACACTAATTTTTGGTGAAATTTACTTAACAAAAGATCCATATTTTAATTAAGGTGTTCATTAAGTCAAACATGAAGTCCTATGATGCATGCAAAAATGGAAATAGACTAAGGTGGGTGCTAAACAATCATGAAATTATACACGCCTATAAGGTTCTTATAATTTATGAAAGTACATTTAGCCCCCACTTTAGCATTAGTATGAGTCCACCTCATGCTCATGAGAGAGAGAGAGAGAGAGAGAGAGAGAGAGAGAGAGAGAGAGAGAGAGAGAGAGAGAGTGTGAGCCCCCNGAGAGAGAGAGAGAGAGAGAGAGAGAGAGAGAGAGAGAGAGAGAGAGAGAGAGAGAGGATGTGATCCCCCTAAAAAATGGTCTTAACTTAGAAAACCACATGTAAGGGAACATAAACAAAATAAAAAATATAATAGACATAAAAAGAGAAAAGACACAAACAAATTAAAGGGTTTAGTACTAAAAAAATCTCCAAAATAATTAGTTGAGGAAACCTCAATTGGGAAAACATCCCAACCAATAGCATAATGTTCAAGAAGCTATTGAAAGAGGAAAAAAGGTCACATGGAAAGGATAAGAGAATACACTAGGAAAAAATAATACTCCATGTTCTAAGCCACTAGCAAATATGAGAGAGAGAGTCTAGGAAGCTGTGTTATGCTTTGTGATTGTTGGGAGAGAAGAGGAAAGAAATTTATGAGAAGGAGGAATTGATGGTCTAGAAAACTATATTATGCTAGTCATCTCTACCTTGAAAATGTTTGTAATGAATAGGGAAGCTTATCCTAAGGGAGATATTGTCTACTTAGGAAATTTGTAAAATAAAGCAGACAAGCCTTACACAAATCATTGTCTTTTCAAGGATCCTAATTGGGATTAGTTCTAATGAAAGCATAGTATTCATACAGAATTGTGACAGAAATCAGTCCTAGGTAAAACATAGTCTCCTTCAGGATCTATGAGAGGGATTAGTCCTAAGGAAAGAATTATATCCTTAGGGATTTAGTGATTTGTATCAATCCTAAGGAAAGCATAGTATCTTATTCCTTAGGGGTTTAGTGACTAAGATTGGCCCTAATTAGGAAAGCCTAGTATCCTTAGGGATCCATGAGGTTACATAATGTAAAAGGAAGCCACATATATACCCCCCTCCTTATGATGGAAGCATAATACTATGGTGGCATCATAGGAAAAGAGAAAAAGTATTCTTAAATTGTATACACCAAACATTTGGCCTAGAGGGTGTTAATTAAATATTGGCTATTTAATTAATTAATAATCAATTTATTCTTCTACGATATAGTTAAATTATTTAATTTAACTATATGGCTCATTTATTTATAAATTCTACCCAAATCCCATCCTAACCCATTAAATTCCACCTCATCCCTCTTTTCCACTTCAACAACCACCTAATTGTCCACCTTGACATGTCACAAGAATATTAATTATCCTATTTTTAATTTTGCATTTATTCTCAACAAACCAAGTGTTCCACTTGTCACAAAATGGCAACAACTCTTGTCTCCTCTAACAACTTGGCCACTTGGAATGAGGAATCTCTCTCCCAAGTAACCAACTTATCCACTTGTCAAAATGGAGAGGACACGTGTCTCCAAGACCGTTGCAACTAAAACCAACTTGGCCACTTCAAAATAAATCAAAGCCACTTATCACTCCAACTTTAACTTGGCTATTTATGGCACGAGGGAGAATGTTCCTTATTTTTTTCATCACCCATATTCATCTTAGTCACCCAATCCTCCAAATCAAATCCTAACCATTGATTTGTGCCACCTAAGCTCCCACCTTGAGAACTTTATAAATAGGTGTCATTTTAAGAAATAGACCCATCCATCATTTGCATAAAAAATTCATGCCAATTTGATCACTCATTAATTTGATAGATTACCTTAGCTCTCACTTACTCATCTTTAGGTTGTATTATGGCATTAAAAATCATGATTAGAAGATATCTTAGAAACATTTTTATCATTAATCATGATCTAGTTTGCATTTTCATAAATCCAATTTCTATATAATTATAGAAATAGTTTCATTTGCATATTCTAGTTTTGAATCTTGTTTTCTAAGTTGTCATCTAATTGGTTTATATGTTGCTGAGAGAAAATTTATAATAGACTAATTAGGTCCTTAGAAATAGAGGATAATATAATGATTTTAGGAGTAGATTATTGGTATTTTATGTGTTTCATGTTATTTAAAATTGCTTCTAGTGTAAGGTTCTATTGGTGTGTTCGGTGTTGATAATTAACCCAATTTCATACATGCACCTACTTCCAACAATAAGAAGATATCTTTAAACAACATAACCTTACCAAAGAGGGGAGACTCTTTCCAGAAAATGAATAGATAATTGTGAAATAATATCAACTAGTGGGAATAGACCCTTGAAAGGTAGATATCTTTGCTACAAAACATTTTCCTTCAAGAGGAGTTCTTGAATAAATATAGCATCTTCGTGAAAAAGAGGGGAAGGAGAACAAGAATGCACCCTTTTATCCCCCTACTGATATGTTAAAAATTGATTCTTGATGAAGGATGACACACTTTAAGCCCCTAAATAAGGGTATTTGTTTAGGATGAACATGTATTTACAAATAAGGAAGAGGTTTTGGTCAAGGATACACACTTCTTTTGTAAGAGATAATCTTGAATTAAAAAAAAAAATTCCATAAAAGAAACGAACGCCACATAATAAATAAATGTCCCTTCACTAAGGAAATTGGGTCTTTAGAGAGGGAACGAAAAAATAAAAACATCTTATCCCAAAATAATAGAGGCAAGAGAAAAGACAACACGTTATGCATACTAGGATAATGATCAATTGAAATAGATAGACACTTCCAAGCAATGAAGAGAGTGTAAACAAAGATATCAATATCTAGAAAAGAGATAGAACTTAGAACAAAACAAGTCCATTCAAGGAAGGACATCATATTATAATTAATAAAAATAACAAAGAGATAATGGATCTTTTTCAAAAATAAAGAGGAACGCCACATAATCCCTAAGTGAAAGATCATTTACAATGGACATGCCCTTTGAAGCATGAAAAAAATTGTTAATAAAGATCAAAATTCTAATTTAATGCTACATAGAATGTCTTAGAAACAAGGCAACACACACAACTAAAAGGGGGAGTGAATCAGTTGTGTCAAAAACTTAAAACCTCAATCAACTTTTAAACCTTAAATTTTAGATCTAAATGATGAACATTAATGCAAGATTACAACACTTTTATCAACATATAACACCAAGATTTTTATGTAGAAATGTTGGAAAGATGGAAAGAGACACTGATTATATGCATGAGTGTTTTCATTGATGACAAAAATATGGATTTTAGACCCTAATCCAACATTCACAACTCAATAGATAATTATATCTTTAGTCATATTGAATTTTGGCTAAGTACATTGTAGAGAATAGAGTATACTGTCATCACAGTTAGTTTTTGGATCCGTGGAGGTTACCAGGTGAATATATTTTGCCACATACCTAGGGGAAGTATGTTTGATTTATATTATTTATAATCCCAAACTTTCATAGAAAGATATTTTGGCACATATAAGTTATAAGCTTTCGTGTGACAGTTTTCAAGATTGACAGTTAGAACACGTCGACATGGTGAAAATTCTTTTTGCACAAATCGGTAATTTTTTTTGGTGGTAAAAGATTGTTCAAATCAATTGAGCCAACATAGCTAAAGGTATAACAATGAATATTTTGATATGAAATGATATCTCAATCTTATTTTTGGTAGTTAAGGTCAAAATGATTTACATATCCCAAGAAGTCTTTTTGCCAACAATTGTGAGATCAAATTAGGGATTGTGAAAGTATACGATTGGTGAATTAGGTTTTGTTATGGTTTTTAGTGCATGGTAAAAGGAATGGAAGCTATGTTATGAAATTTGTGTACAGGGATTATAGATCTAAGTTACTGATTGGTGAAGAATGAAGTTGGTGAGAAGTTAGTGATAAAAGGATATTAGATCTATATTTTGTACTTACATGAAACTCTAAGCAGACATTATTAGGTGGTTTTTTAGATAGATCACTTTATACTAATCATTCTATTGATACTTGTAAGGAATTAAGATTTATTTAATGGTTTGTATCCCTTTTTGTATTGTGCAGTGAGCTATAGGCACCGTGCTCGAATGCATGTGCATTTCAACTGATTGTAAGACAATATTTCTATAGAGTATTCGACTGTGGGTATCATCCCCACCGTTTTTCCCCTAATAGGGTTTCCTTGATAAAATTGTTTGTTTTATGGTGTTTATCTTTTCTTATTTATGCTTACGAATCTTACTTTATAGTTTGTGCTTTAATTAGTTTGTGAATTGGGTTAATAAGATAATGTTTGATAGAACACAAATTCACCCTTCGCTCTTAGTGTTTCCTCCTTCCATCAAGAAACCTGATGAAGGGAAAACCATTAGGAAACCCAGTAAAGGGAAAAACCATGGTGGGGATCAAACCAACAAGATGATGTACTCTATTAAAATCACCAAACCCTATTAGGATTATTACAAGGGGAATGAAAATGCATTCAGGAACACTACTTAGGGCTCATTCCACAAATAGAATAAGGGATACGACCCAAAGGAATGCTCACTGCCTTACACAATAAGTAGATGGACAACAATCCATTGTGGAATACAATCCACTAATCATGAACTAAATGATAGCATCTATGTTATGCCAATACAGTTTCAACAAATTACATACATCAAATCTTTGCCTCAATTCTAGATTCCACTCATAGCTCTTTGCACATGATCCTCTTCCATCCATATACATGATCGCAATATCATTACATTTATACAATTCATCAACCTGGGAAGAATAAACAAGGTTGGCTCAACCTTAACACCTCAATTAAATATGTTTAATTAAATACAATACAATAATCAATGTGTTTCAAAATATGTTGGCAAAGACATAATAAGGATCCAAATCTTTATCCTTGAACATGTTCTAGCTCCATAAATTAAACCTCAATCCATCGTAGCACACTACACCATCATGTCAGTCAAGAACAATAAGAATACCAACATGCCATAGTAAAGTCATAAAATCCTATCACATAGCTCAATTTGATCCAACAACACAAATATGACATGATCTAGAAAATCAGAAATAAACGTGAAATGCTATAGCAACAACCAAAACAACTTTGTCTCAAAATTCACCATTATCTTTGTACTGTTCAACAAGAACACCAATCAGTAACCTTTTTCACTTAAGAAAAATTATTTTCAACATCCAAATCATGAACCACTTGAGCTAAGGAGACACATCCATGTCCTAAAATCACCACTAGGTTAGCAACTAGAAATATTGCATAATTGAACCACACCAATCCAAACATTGAAAAATATTCTCTTCCTGAACATCCAAAATACCTATCTTTGATTAATCATCCATAACTCACTCAAATCACCATGTGATACTCTGTGAATTGATATAAGTCAACTATGAACATCCCTAAAACCATCTGTACACTCGCAACATCTGACTTCAATATAGTAATTATGTTGAACCAATATTCTCACTAAACATACCAGAAACATTGTCAAAAATAGTACAAATATATTAACATTAATGAAAAAACATTGATGTCAACACATATCTTTATGATAGTCCAACAATCTCTATAAAATTTCCCTGTTTAGTATTGATGGCAACATATGATGTGAAAAATCATCAATTCCCAAAGAAATCATATCAACATTACTGAAGACATTATATTTTTCCTTTAGTATATGCAAGGAAAAACATGATAAACACCATCAGTTTATACTACACCAATAGACATGGCACATCACTACCCGACATCAAGGTCACCAATACTTCTAAGTACAAAGCATCCCAATGAACATTATTTAGTGTTAACTAATGACAAAAGGACAAAGGAACCCGATGAGTAACCAACAATGCAACCCAACGATACAGTCAAGAGTGGAACCCAAAAAATATAGGGAACCCGATGACCAGTTCAAAGAAGAAACACCGATAGACTTTCAGTTCACACCGACGATCAAGAACTGGCAGTCAAGTACATCCCACAAAAAGTGGATCAGACTTTCAACGTCAGATAAATCACAGAATTTTCATATTTAGCTTCTTGATTTTTTTAAATCCATTACATGAGGGAAAAGCAATGTAATTATTTTTTACCAGTTTAATAGATTTAAAACATTCAAACTAAAGGATCAAGGTCAAGTTGTATACCTTGGATCTAGAGTTAACATTGTAATGTGTGATTATAAAATAGGTCAAATAAATTGTATAAATAGATGCTCAATCAATTGTGAACATGTTGTTCAATGATGATTGTAGCCACTAAGAGCACCTAAGGATCAGACAAGAGAATTCATGTAGCAGCACAGACAAAGATCAAATCAGTTTTCAAGAACAGAACAAAGGCTACTGACGATCAGGAAAAGGTATTAATCAATCACTATAGGTGATATTCATATACTATAAGCTTTAATGGATATGTAATCAGCAATTATAGATTGCATACAGTCAGGTCAAACATATTATACACATTCTAAAAAGTGGGGTACACTTAAGAAATCCTTTCAAGGAAGATGGACTTAACAGTCCTATTGTAAATCTCTTAACCAAGTGCACACTACATCAATGTTGCTAAATATCTTAATAGAGTAGATCCTAAAAGGTCTCCACATTAATACTGCTAACATGGTAGATCATCAGAAGTGATCAAATTGTAAGCCTTAACCGTCTCCCTTCCATTCTGGAGATAGTGAATTTTTGTGGGTGCCATCCCCACCACAGTTTTTACTTCCTAATAGGAGTTTTCTGTGATATCATATCTTGTGTTATATGTATATTTCTTTCATGAATGTTTCTATGAATGTTGCATACAATTAAGTTTATAAATTAATACTACATGCATAAGAAAGAACATCAGATATGGTCGGTAATACAATAAATATTGATTACTAATGAAGTAAGGTGAAAAGAGTTAAAAGTTTTAGAGGTATTGATTCACCCATCCCCTCTTAGTACTATTTCCCATTAATCCCAACAATTGGTATCAGATTTGAGTCTCTTATTCGAAATATTAAAGGCTTAAGATAAAACATCATAAAATGGAGAAGTACAAACTTGATAAAAATATTGAGAATAAAAAGATTGAAATTCAGATGTTCTATGAACAATATAAAGAAGCTAGAATCAGTATGAGATAGCTGCTCGATGAAAGAAATAATATGGCTTCTCTCTATAATGAGACATATTATCTTGAGGAAGAGATCCTAGATTTATTTGAGTCTTCGGGATCAAATACAAGCAAGGCATCAGATACATCAAAATAAAGCATCACAAGCCTACCTAAAATCAATCTACATCTGGCTAGACAAGTCAAAACTTTGCAAATCAGTCAAGAGACGCAAATTGTAAGAATGATTGTTGTCATGAACAATGCAAAGCAAGCTGAACAAGAAAGAACACTAGATATTGATGATAAAATAAATATCATAGAAAAGCTACAAGAAAAGGAGTCTAAGATACAAAGACTTACAAACCATCACCATGAAGTTACAAATCAGATTATTCTTATGATTTAAGAAGCAAACAGAAAGAATATGGAACTCATTGAAAGAATACATTATCGGTGAACTAAAAGAAGAGAATTAATAACTAAAGCATGAGGTTAGAATTCAACAACAACATAATGACATGATTAAGAAAGCTAAAGAGAGTACAAAAAGGATGGATGGATTCTTGAATGTACAAAGATGACCCAACACCAACACTAGACTAGGGTACACAGAACATGGAGAGTCATCAAATGAAGCTAATCCAAAAGATGCCTACACCAATCCTAGACCAAGGAAGCTGACATGAAATCAGTCTGAAAAGCAAGGCCACACCTCAAATGTTTGCATGAGAAAAGAAAAAGGTATTCCTAAATCCACATTTATATTCATAGGACATTGTTACAATTGTAGCAAGAAAGGACATAAAGCATATGAATGAAAATCAAAGGTGAAAGAACCAAAGAAGGAAACCTATATGGACAAGTGTTGACCCACCTACAAAATGCATGGGCACACATCTCTGGAATGCAGGAAGAAGAAAATTGAAGCATGGAAACCCAAAAATGAAGAAAATGCATATAAACCAAGAAGAGTTGGTAAATCATATGTTTGGGACTACAATACATGGATAAACTGCACAACATGTGGTAGATATGGTTACATTGCTACAAAATGCATGAGAACATGGACCAAAAGTTCTAGAGGCTGGACCAACCTGGGAATGGCATGTTTGCACTATCATAAGGTTGGACATCTAAAGAAGGACTATAGAGACTGAATAACATAAACCACCACTTTTGCAAATGGTAACACCATTGAAGACATCAAGAAAATGAGAAAGAAAATATGGAGGAAAGCTTCAACCATTGAGGAAGCTGGACCAAGAAATGTAGTAGGTGACACCGCATCCCATGGATCTAGTGACATCACCACCCATGCCTAAAGTTGAACAAGTAAGTATGTAACTACACTACACCAAGTCATATTTTTCATCAGTTCCATTATAAAAATTGGTAGATAGTCAAAATCTACATGAATAAAGATGCATATTATTTTACTTGTTACAATTCTAAGAATGCAACCCTGTCGGTAAACACATACCAAAAATCATCAGTGAATATAAAAGGATGAGTTGTCTACACTTGCTGAGAATTTTTGGTCAAGATATAAAAAGGATAAGTCGCTAATGTAACCCGACACCCGTCAGTAAGGAAATAAAGTCACAAAGTTGTCTTGACACTACACTAAAATCCATCGGTGAAAGCAACAATCTTAACAACTATCTCGAGCATCTTGTGAAAACTAAGAATGTTATTTGAGAGTCTTCTTGATGAACTCTGTCTTCATCACCCGATGAGTTGTTGAGAATTTATGATAGACTTAGAGAAAAACTCTATAAATACTTGACGGAAGCACTTCATTCTTAACACGTGATTTGAGAAAATATATCTGAGAAAAATACAGAAAAAAGAGAGCATTTAGCAGAGCATCCTTGACTTGATCCAATGCACTCCAAACAAATCACTCACAAGTTACATGGATCGAAGTAAGTACCGAGCACACCAAAGAACTTTGTTATTATTTTTGAAAAATCCCTAAATTCAAAACACAATGGCAATCACTTCAAGAAAAGTAAAATTGAAGAGTGATAAGAAGAATGTCATTAAGTTGATAAAGAATAGCACTTGTGTGGAACCTAAATACAAGATATGCCCAAAGATTGCATCACAACCCGATAATTTTGATGCATTTTCAAAAATTCCACCTAGGGTTTTGTTGATAGAAGATGTAAGATGCTATATTCACTACAAGATTGTTGATATTGGTGATCTGGAGATAGATCAAGCTTACAAGAAGTTGTGTGATGAACAAGGGAACCTAAAGGAAGAACACAAGCATCTGCAAGTGAAAGGGATAACAAATTCCCTATATTTCTTGAGGGTTGTCAAAACTGACTAGATTAGGTTGGTACTAAGCAAAATGCATGACCAAAAGTTATGGTTGGATGAACCCAAGTGGATTACAAAAGATGTGTTACATGTTGTAACAGGTTACCCTATTATAGACAAACCAAAGGCACACAAGCATCCCTCTCGACTATAATTTGAAAAACTCACCAATGTTGTCTGGGATAATCAAGGACTTAAGGTAAACACCATCACCGATGAGGAACTGAGGTTTGGTGCATGTGTGATAGGTTACAAAATAGTTTAGGCGAGCATGCTAAACAACATAGCATCAACAACAGTAAGCACATCTTACAAGATTGTCACGAAGGGAATACAAATGGATCTATTTGAGATCCTACTAAAGCAACTTGATGAGAATATGATAACAATCAGGTCTGCCAAGAAAAACACATGTAAGTTTGGCTCACTTATAATGTGTATATTCTTTTATTTTCAAGAATACTTTCCTTCAGTTGGAAAAGTGAAGTGGGACACTACCAAACCAGTCACATTGTAGATAAGTGACCTTGTCAAGTCACTAGGTGACAACTTTGATTTAGTAATGATTGAATACTTCCTTGACTTCAAGGAAAATATGATGGAGAGAGTGAGGATCCCTAAACAATTGATTGAAAAGTATAGGGATGAAATATCTTTTCTGGTGGATTCAGATTTCACTCACATTAAACCGGTTGTACAAAGGATAGCCTAGTTAGCACCTTTTGAAAATGAGATTAACATAGATCAAGCAACAAATGCAATTGATGAATGAACCACTTGACAGTAAGCAACCAAGATTTGGAACATATGAAGAGGCAAAGTCTAAGATAAAAATAGGCCTAGTCATCAAGAAGATTGTCAACAAGAAAAAAAAGATGGTGAAGAATCTTGATAAGATGATGTCGGTTAATGAGGAGAAGAAAGAACAAACAAAGGAAATCAAGGAACATGATACCATTGATGAAGAGAAAGATGAGGAAGAATCATATTCTGAGGCAACTGAGTCTGATGTGCCTCCACCTCCAACCAAGAAACCAAGGACCACAACAGATCAAAGGACAAGGAGCCAAACTGCAAAGAAAGATACAACACCTCTTAAGAAAGGTCAAGTGAGGACCTACAAGAGGAAGCAGAAAATAGAGAAGAAAACACCTACCAAAAGGAGGAGGAAATTGGTTAGGACCAAGGCTGACATTTAAGATTCAAAACATGATGAGCCTAAGGTTGAAAAGAAAAGCTTAACCCTGAAAACAATTGATGAAACTACTGACTCAATTGCTACAATGGGTACATGGTTGATAGGAAAATTAGACAATGGCTAAAGCTGGAGCCCAAGGATAAAAATAAAATAGAAGATCTGATAATCAGGGCTATGGTAAACTTCAAATATGTACCAGTTGAGTTTGGTAACAAATTACCCAAACCATTGAGTGAGAGAATATGAGCATGGTGGTCTTATGCTTTTAAATTTGAAAAAGAAGCAAGGGAGAGGATACTTGTAAGACTCATGCCTCTCGAATCCAAAATGGAAGAGATTAAATAAATGATGAAAAAGCACTAAAGTAAATTTGTGTCTAAGATAAGATCCTACAAAGTTCTACACGGGAAGTTCTTAGATCTAGACAACATGACAAATGCAAAATGGAGACAAATTCTAGATCTACCTGCAAAATCAACAAGTTGTGAGAATCAATTAATTCTCACTGAGACACCTCATACAAAGGAGTAGAAAGATAAAGCAAGTCCTAAGAACACTACTTTGGATGATGTCGATTATAATGAGCCCATTGACTTAGATAAAGTCATGGATGATCTTGACAGTCAAGACATCACTCACTATGATTCTGATAAAGATCCATAGAAATAAGATGATGTCATATTCATATCTCTTAAGGATCAAGAAAAGAAACAAGAATGGGAGACACAAGGAAATAAGGACATGGATGTTGCTGATGAGATATGGCCAGACACTTCCATCATTGACATAGTAGGACTAGGCCTTGCAGATCAAATCCAAAAAGATGAAGATGTCACTTCTCAACAAGCTACAGCTAACAAGAAGGACACAAATCTAGATGCAGCACAGGTGGCCACATAGAACAATATGTCAGTATTGATGGAGGCCATCAATATTCTAGAAGGAAATGAAGAATCTGCAGCAGATACAAGCATACCTGAAGACAAGGGTGATGCAGAAACAAAGGATACAATAGATGAATCAAAAGACACAACTGTAGATCAAGCTACAACCGATGCTTAGCAAGACAAGTCTGTTGATCTGAATAAAGAAGGAGAACAACAAGTAGAAGAGGATAAGCAAAAGGAAAAAAGTGAATAATCAAAGACAAATGAAAAACAAAACAAAACTGAAGAAAAATCTGCTAAAACACCCAAGGTTGATGAAGAGACATCTTCACCTAACTGACAGGTGAACCCTGAGAAGAAGGCATAAGAGGTTTCATCTTCAAAGCCTTCACCAAGCGCCTTAGAGAAAAAAATGATCTAGCAATGGTAGTTCATACATTTTCTTCTACTCAAATCTCAAGGAAGAAGAAGAGCAAGAATAAGAATCCAGTTACTCTGGATTAAATAATTGAGATTCCAGTATGTGATCCTAGAATATTGGATCCTACTGAGATGACAATGTATGCTAGACTTTGTGAGAGGAAAGCTATGCAGGATAAATTGAGAAAAGAAAAAAAGGAAGCAAAGGTACTTGAAGTTGCAAGAGGAATCCTTCATAAAATTGTACCTAATATTGTATGCCTCTCTCTCCAGTTCCCACTACTTTCCAAAGGAGAGGGTTAGTAGCAAAGGTTTCACAAATAAATATGAATTAAGTATATAATAACTACTAAATGAATAACAAAAATGTGAGCAATAAAATGTACAAGCAAGAGAAAGGAAGGAAGACAAATAAATGCAAACCCACGATGCTTGAAGCTTCTATTGTTTCTCTCTACTCCTTCTGAAATGATGTTCTTGATGCTCAGTATTGGCGGGGCAGCGTCTATGACTTGAGAAGCTTCGAGAATTCAACAATTGAAATGTGTGTGTGTGGTCACAAGATGGCTTGAATGCTAGAACCACACTGACGGAGTAATGGCACATGAGAGCTTGAAATCCTAGACCCTTCAAATGGTTATGAAGGGTTTATTATATAGGAATTGGTGATGGAATTAATGGTTGAGATCAATCCCAGAGATAGGGAGATGAACGGTTGAGATTAAAAGGAACAAAAGAGGTCCTCAGTAAACTCCACCTCTTTATTTAGTAAAGAGATAGGGTTTGGTTAACTGAAGAGCTAATTATGAGTTTCCTTTTTGAACTGAAGAGGTGGGTGAAGTTACCCATGTGGACTGGAGAGATGGGTGGAGTAACCCATGTGATCTAATTGGAGTTATCTCTTTGAAGATAAATAAATATTTAATTCATTTATTTAATAATTGTTTTCAACATGTGAGATAATTGAATTCTTTTTGATTAAGAATTTCTTTATTTGATGAAATTAAATTAATTTAATTAGAAGAATTTAATTAGTGAGTTTAAATATTTGGATTTAAACTATAGGAAATTGAGTTTAATTAATTAATTAATGATAATTAATCAATTAAAGTTAATTAATTAAATAAAATTAATTATTTAATTAATTTTGAGAATTGGATTAGATGATTTGGGGAATGAATTTAGAAGAAAATAGATGATTAATTAATGATTAAAAAAAACCATTAATTAATAGATGAAAATTAGTATTTTTAATGTAAAGTCGCAAGCCTGTCCATTTTAGGGTGTCTACATTTGCCCCTCTTTGATGTGATGTGACTTGTCGTAGTGTGTCAAAGATTCTTTGATTTTGCCCCAGCTTTCCCTAGTGATAGAAAGTGGACTATATGCCCCCTCAACAAATTAAGCATAGAAAATTTGTCAGATGAGCATTAATTTGTTGAAAAAAGTGAATCACTATATGATGATGATGAATGCATTCCTATGTTAGCTATGATGTTATTGATGATGGATGCATTGATTATATGATCTACTATGCACATGTTTTGGATTTTCCTTATGCAATAAATGAATGCAATCTACCATGCACAAAATTTTTGAGTAATGCATATGTTAGTTAGAAAGAAGTTAATTTGGAAAGATGTTTTCTAAGATTGATCTATTTAGACATGGAATGATAGAAAGGATTCTTTTGCTTTTTTTGATAGATATGAATTGATAGAAAGGATGAGTGTCCCAAGTCACTGCCCCTGTTTCTAATATTTGTCATCATTGCATCTTTTTTGTATTTTCTGATATTATGGAAGAGCGTCAAATGATCCAAATCACATACCACCTAGATACCGCCATGACCTCTTGATAGCGGAAGGAGTAGAGAGATTGAATAGAAAGAGACCCGTAGTGCACCCAAATATTGACCATCTGGATTCAACTATGTTCCCTGTTTGAAAAGAAAGAGAGCCAAAAGCACCCAGATATTGACCATCTGGATACCGCTTGTCCTCTGAGTTAATATAAAACAAAGAAACCAAGATAGAAATCCTATGTACCTAGAGTCCATTTGGATAACACTGTGAGCTCTTGATTTCTGAAAGGGAAAGCCAAACAAACAAGATAGAACTCCTACGCCCCTAGAGTCCATCTGGATAGCATCGTGAGCTCTTGTTTGCAACATAAAGGGAAAGACCATAGAAACTAAGATAGAACTCCGAAGAAACTCAAAGTCCATCTAAATATTGCGGTGAGCTCTTAATTCTATAAATCAAATGAGAAAAATAAAAGAGAAGGAATGTCCAATTCTTTCCTAGGTTTAAGCTTAGATCATGGAACTACGCGACTGCCAGATAAGTGACAGCACCTACCGCATTTATCCTAAATCATCATGGCCCTAAAATTGAAGTGGAAATTCAATAGACAACAATGAAAGAAAACAAGTCATGATCTATCATAGCTACTCTCCTCACATGGTGGATCCTGGAGTGGTGTAAGAACATAACCCCAAAATATAGACTGACATCTGACCAACTTGACTGACCTAGTCAACATTTTTGTGTGGTTCCTCAATGCAGTTGGATTCTCATGATTGGCTCAACTCTTTGGATAGGCTTGTTTGGCTTGTTTTGATTGATCGTGTTAGCAGCTGATTAAGCTATGTCAGCTGGGCCAAATGCTTGTTCACAAAGCTCACGATTGTGACAGTATTGATTGATAGATTTGATTGATCTGATCATGTTGGCAGTTGATCAAGCTATGTCAGATGTGCCCAATGCTTATTTGCAAAGCTCATGATTATGACAATTTGATGGATATATTTTGATTGGATCAATTTGGCAGCTGATCAAGCTATGTCAGATGGGCCCAATGCTGATTTACAAAGCCAATGATTGTGACAATTTATTAACTGGGTGTGCTTGCCCCTTGATTTTCTTGATAACCAAGTTGGTTTTATTCCTTGGGATTTTACAATTTTTTTGAATGTTTTTGATGAATATTGATTTTCTCTTTATTTTTGATCTTTTTAGGATTTTTTAATGAGTTTTCAATTTTTAGGATTTTTTTAGAACTTTTGGAATCGCCCCCTAGTCTGGTGGACCAATAAGTAACCATGGGTAAGTGCTTTGTGCTCATAGCAGATTGTGCTTCTGGATATCGCTTGGGCAGTCACTCTTATATTTTGAAGTGTGCTCAAGCTTTTTAGAACTTATTGATGGTGAAGCTGGATTTGAACACTTGGTTCCTGTTTACCAAGTTTTCACCAAGCTACCTACTTAATAGCACCCAATTGCCAATTTTTCACTGAGAGAGAGATGTTGTTTTCTCTTTACTTTTTTTTTTGTTTTGTTTTTTGTTGTCGCCAAGGTGCTTGATTGCCAGGTTTTCACCAAGGTAACTTTTGTATTTTTTGATTTTTTTGGTATTTTCTAGATATGTAGATGAATGCCTTAACCATAGAGACCTTTAAGGGTAGAACATCTTCAGGTGCATGTTGTTGATGTAGCCGGGGAGCTGATCTCCTTCTGGTGTTGCTAGTATGAATGCCCCACTCTGAGTAGAGCTGATAATAACAAATGGTCCTAGCCAGTTAGGCTCAAACTTTTCAGGTTTGACTCACTCTGCTTGATTCTTTTGATTTTCCATGAGGACAAGGTTGCCTACTTCAAATTTTTGTGGCTTCACCTTTTTGTGATAGTTCCTTCTAAGATGATTTTGATATCCTTGTAAGTGATCAAAGGCATGTTGCCTTCTTTCATCTAGTAACTCTAGTTCACTAAGCCTTGCCACTCTATAGTCTTCATCTGAAACTAGGTTCTTCAATGATATCCTCAGTGATGGGATTTCCACTTTGAGGGGTAATAACGCCTCTATTCCATAGACTATGGAGAAAGGAGTTGCCCCCGTTGGCTTTCTCACACTAGTTCTGTATGCCCATAATGCAGGACTAAGCTGTAAGTGCCAATCTCTCCTTGATTCGTTCACTATTTTCTTCAGAATATTCAAGATTGTTTTGTTTGTAGCTTTGGCTTGTTCATTTCCTTTAGGGTAGTAAAATGAGGAGAAACCTTGTTTGATGTGGAATTGTTCACATAGGTCTTCAACATCCTTGTTCTGGAAAGGGGTACCATGATCCATCAGGATTGTTTGCAGGATCCCGTATCGATAGATGATGTGATTAAGCATGAACATTGCTATCTATTTTCCAGTGATGTAAGTGAGGGGAATTGCTTCCACCCACTTTGTGAAGTACTTCATTGCTTCTATGATGTACTTGTGTCTATTTGCTGAAGAAGGTGTTATCTTACCCACTAGGTCAAATCCCCACATTGAAAATGGTAACGATGATGTAATGGGGTTTAATTCCTGTGCCAGTGCATAGATGAGGTCTCCATGAATTTGAAATTGTCTGCACCTTTGAACATGCTTCTATGCATCTGTCTCTATTGTGGGCCAATAGTATCCCATGCAGATTATTTTCTTAGCTAAGTTGTTGCCACCTCCGTGGGTTCCACATATTCCTTCATGTACCTCATACAAAGCTTTCTGTGATTCCATGGAAGTGAGACATTGTAGTAATGTTCCATCGAGACTTCATCTATATAGAGTAGTTGAGAGGATGGTATACCTAGAGGCTTGGCAGATGAGGGATTTTTTATGGTTCTTAGACAGGTTTGGAGGTAAGATGTTGTTTTGAAGATAGCTATAGACATCTTGGTACCATGAGGATTCGGGACCAACAAGGACACACGCAGATTCTATGATAGATGCCTAATGTGAGGGCACTAAGAGTTTCTCTACTAGGAACTAGAACTTGGTATCATTGCCTTGAATATCAATCAATGATGCTATGGTAGCCATCGCATGCCGCTTTGTTCTATGCTCTTGGGACTTGCTCGAAGAGTATGTCATGAAACTTGGTGCGCAGTTGTTCCATCTGTGCTCTGTAAGGTATGAGCTTCTCATCTTTGGTCATGTAATCATTTTTAACTTGGCTAATGACCAAATACGAATCACCAAAGACTTTCAGGTTCTTGATTCTCCATTGAATGGATATCTTTAGACCGATGACCAATGCTTCATATTATGCTATGTTGCTGGTGCATTGGAAGTTAAGTCTGAAAGACTTTGGAATTGTATCATGGTCTGGAGTGATAAGAACTATCCCTACCCCTGCTCTATGGTTTGTACATGATCCATCAAAGTAAAGTTTCCATATCTTGATCACCGGTTGTAGTGTCATAATAGATTCATCAGGGAAATCAGAGATAATAGGTTGGTGGTCTTGAATCGGTGCCTCTGCTAGTTGATCGGTGATCACTTGTTATTTGATAGCCTTTCTTTCTACATACTCAATGTCAAACTCACTTAATATCATTACCCATTTGTCTAGTCATCCTGTGAGTGTTGCTTTGCTCAAGAGGTACTTGAGAGGATCAATGTGTGCAACCAATTTCGTTTGGTGAGTCAACATGTAGTGTCTTATCTTTTGTGAAGCGAACACAACTACCAGGCATGGCTTCTCAATTGGCATGTATTCTAGCTCATATCCAACCAAAGTCCTACTTAGATAGTAGACAGCCCTCTCCTTTCCTGCATCATCATGTTGTGCCAAGAGGACACCTAATGCTGATTCCATTGCTGAGATATATAGAAGCAATGGTCTACCTTGTACTGGTGGTACCAATATCGGAGACTTAAGAAGGTAGTCTTTGAATATCTGAAATGCCTATTTACATTGCTCTATCCATATGAACTTGATGTCTTTATGTAATAAATCTTGGAATGGGTGGCACTTGTCTGCCAGTTGAGCTATGAAGCATCTTATCAATTGTAGCCTTCCTTGTAACCCTCTTAGTTGTCTCAGGTTTGATGGTGGAGGCATGTCCAATATTGCCTTGACCTTTTCTGGATCCACTTCAATTCCTCTGTGTGATACTATGAACCCTAGTAATTTTCCCACTGTGACACCGAATGTACACTTTTTTGGATTTAGTTAGACTTTGAATTCCTCCATTCTATCAAAGATGGGTCCCAAAACCTATAAATGATCCTTTCAAAGTATGGATTTTGCTAGTATGTCATCCACATAATCTTCCATCATCTTGTTTATGAGATCATGAAATATGGTTGTCATTGCCCTCTGATATGTTGCTCCAGTGTTCTTTAAACCAAATGGCATGACATTCCAATAATATGTTCCCCAAGGACATGTGAAAGCCATTCTGTGTTGGTCCTCTAGCACTATCCTTATTTGGTTGTAACCTGAGAAGCCATCCATAAGTGACAGCATTTCATGTCCTGTAGTTAGGTCCACTATCATATCAATGTTTGGTAAAGGAATATCATCTTTGGGGCATGCTATATTGAGATCCCAAAAGTTCATGCAAATTTGAATCTGACCACTGTGCTTCGTAGTAGGTACCAAATTAGATATCAATCCATGTATGGTATAGGTCTAATGAATTTAGCATCCAGAAGTTTTTTCAGTTTGGCCTTGACTAGCAATGCAACGTGAGGATGCATCTTTCTTAGCTTCTGTTTGACAGGTTTAGCATTCGGTAGCAATGGGAGATGGTGTAGCACCAACTCTGGATCTAATCTTGGCATATCTGAGTAAGACCATGTGAAATTGATCATTCTTTCCTTAAAGAAACTAATGAACTATTCTCTCTCCTTAGAGGTGAGAGATTTCGCCAAGTAGATGTTCTTTGGGTTCTTGTCATCCCCCAAGTTGATTTCCTTTGTCTCTTTGGCTAGCAATGCTAATTTCTCCTTTGTCAAGGGGAGAAATTCCTTCTTTCCATCTTCTAGCACCTTAGTGAGGTTTTCACCAGAAGACACATGTTCTTTTAGCTTTTTACTCTTTTGTTCTTTTTTCTTTTATGGACTGGAAAGAGGAGCTTCCTCCCTAAAGTATGCTGCTCTGTCTAGGTTGATAGAGAATCCTGCCTTGTGATCTCCTAATAGAATGCCTTCCCTTAGTCCCATGAAATGAGCTATTGCCTTGTCATTTTCAAAGACATCAAGATCAGGTGGCCCTTGTTGATCCCACTCTATAAGCTTAGGGTGTACAAGATAGACACTTTCACTACTATTTGGCTTTGGTTGACTGGACGGGACTACTGATATGGTGCCTCCAAAATTGGACTGTGATGAGGATGCACCACTTGAGGTCTAATGAATGATATGTTTGTCTATATAGGGTTGTTCGGTGATGGTCAATTGGTCAAACACGTATGCTAGATTTATGATAATGTCAGCCCGAGGGGGAAAATATGGGATTGATGGTTCAGAGTCATGGAGGGATCTCCACTCATACTCATTGGAGTCAGTCTCAATGGAATGTTCATCTGATGTCTCACTTCCTTGTTTATCATCGATTGCTAAGTGTAGGTTTATTTGGGATTGTGTGGATCCCTCTTTGGTAGAAAACAACTGCGCTAATATGTTTCTTATTAGGACATGCTTAGTGTTGTGCCCCTGGTGCATCTCAGCTACTTGCTCTTGATTAACTTGAATGTATTGGATCACCAAACTAGTGTTTTGTTGTCCATAGCCCAAACCTCTAGAGTTTCTTTGGGTTGGTGGAAGAGGCAATTCATATATGCCCTGTCGCCTTGCCCCCAGTCTGGTTGTACCATCATACCCAAATCTTTGTATCATTGTGTAACTATTACCATAGTTTTCCAAGGGTAGGGGTGGTCATACTATCTTAGGGGAGTCTCTATTTAACCAGGTATTGATATCTTTCTCAAAAGGATTCTCTTCCGCTATGTCTCCCCATTAGACAAAGGTTGTGGGTGGACATCTAAAAAGAACTGGCTACTGAGTTTCTGTTGCAATGATAGGTTGTGGCATACCATGATTTCTGGGGCTTAGACACATGTGCGTGATGGTGAAAGCCTCTTCATATCTATATTCACCACATCCTTTGTCCATGATGGATATCTTGCCTACTTTCTCTATGACATCTTTAAGATTTGAATTTGAAGGGGAGGAGATACTTGCATCCTAGTTAATGACTATCTTTCCTGTTGCTCGTGTGACATCTTTGGGATTTGAATCTGAGGAGGATGGGATGCTTGCATCTTGGTTTGATGGTATTTGGTTATCCATGCTGATTTGGAGTGCATTACAATATTGGAAGGGATTGGGATCTCCCTCTATGATGATCTCCACCCCTTGATGAGGGAACTTGATGCATTGATGGTATGTTGATGGTACAACTTGCATTTTGTGTATCCAAGGTCTCCCTAGTAACATGTATCCCAATTCAAGATCTAAGATTTAGAAGGGAGTGTTTTTGACCATAGGTCCAATGCAAATAGGTAGAATGATAATACACTTAGAGGACCTTTCCTCTTCATCATAGGCTCTGATATTTATCCTCCTTGTGACAACAATGCTTGATTCAGAATAACCCAGTTGCTTGATTAAATTTAGAGTACAAATGTTTAAACCAACTCCACCATCAACAAGGACCCTACAAATAGTACTTTTATGGATTTGGACAAGTAAGTGTAGGGGATCATTATGCAGGGGCTTATGCGGTGGCACATCACATTCTGTGAAGGTGGCATGTTTGTTAGCTACTATATGGTTGACCATCATTTGGAAGCTTTCTGGTGTTATGTCCCTTGGGATAGCTACATTTTTAAGTGCTTGATCAAGTGCCAGTTTATACTGCGGAGATATGCACAAGAGGTCAAACATGGATATCTAGGCAGGTGTGTGTTTTAGCTGGTCCACTATGCTTGTTTGTGGATCCGGGTTTGCTATAGGATTGGCTGATGTAGTAGCTAAGGATGGTACTCCTTGTAAGATGACTCTAGCATGATGTGTTGTTATAGCACAATTGTTACCTTGGTCCCTGATAGTGATTGTGGCCACATGGTTATCTAAAGGATTTATGCAGTTTATGACATTGTCGATGTTGGCATATGTATAGTTAACTTTATTGGTTTGTCCACCAGACCCAAAGGCTTTTCCTTTTTTGTGATCACGGAAGGTATCATTGAAAATGGTGTGATCAGTTGTGCCTTTATTTTGAGTATTCATCACATCAATGATCCCTGTGTCAATCAGGTCCTGAATAGCATGCTTCAATCGGTAGCAGTTGGTTGTTTTGTGCCCCTTGACTTGATGAAACTCATAGAAGTCTTTGTCATTATACCACCTTGGTTTGTTTTCCTCTTGTTCAAAGTCTCTGATTTCTAGGAGAGTGATAGTGTTTGATTGTATCAACTTACATAAAGTTGACTCTATTGGCTCTCCCAATGGTGTGAAATTTCATTGTTGGAATTGAAACCGTGGTTTGCGTTGATTCTATTGATGAATGTTTGACACGGCGGCCACTTGTATAGGGGGAGGTTGGTTTTGGGTGTATTTTTGTTGAGTGGACCCTATGGGGTTTTGGTTTTCCATAGGTGCACCTTGCAGTGACACCTTGGGTTGCATGTAGTTGACCGTCTTTACATTAATAACACCATCGCTAGTGACATTTTTTTTCTTGTTCCACCACTTCACTTTTTCCATTGCATTCTTATTTGTGTTTGTTTGTGTAGGATCTACAAAGATACACTGTTTGACCAAGTTCTTCTCACAACAAGCTCCTCTCTCGATGAGTTGTGTGAAGTTTGGAGCTAACTGTAGCTCTGTTGTGAATGACATGTTTGGGATAAGATTGTCAACAAACATGACTATCAAGTCTTGTTCAGGCACATCATATGTTATTTAGTTTTCCGTGTTCCTCCATCTCTATAGGAATTTCACAAAAGACTCTCCATCTTTCTATTTAATGTCGCAAAGGTCCTTGATGCTGACCTTGCACTCGATGTTATGATGGAAGTGGGCTATGAATATTTCAGCCAATTCTCCCCAAGACTGGATGCCATGAGGTAGATGTGAGAACCACTCCATTGCTGGTCCAGCTAAACTTTGTGGGAATAGTCACATTAGATATGTCTCATCATGAGCGACTTCAATGCAACTAGCAAAGAACTCTCATATATGATCAATAGGGTTGGTGTTGCCCCTATACTTGTCAAATTTTGGCACTGAGAAGTGGTTTGGGAATGGAGACATTTGAAGAGAATGGTCAAAGGGGTATGGATATAAATCCTCTGTGGTATAGGATTTAGTTTGCCCCTAATTTTTCATATCCATCATTTGGGTTTGAAGGGTTTG
>MU224448.1:729236-772517 GCA_018584345.1 Thuja plicata
GTGCTACATCAAGAGAGATGATAGCATTGGAAAGTTTGATGCTAGAAGCGATGAAGGTATTTTTCTTGGTTACTCTACTAAAAGCAAAGCCTATAGATGTTTTAATCTAAGATTAAAGAAGATCATTGATAGTACTCATGTGAAGATTGATGAGAAGTTTATGATTCAAGAAAGATATTATTACTATGCTCCCATGATTGAAGATGAGCCCAGACCCATCAATAAGGACACAGTTATTGAGGAAATGTTTGACTGTATTGATGTTTCATGGAGCAATCCTCAACCTATTGAAGAAGAATCACAGATTATAGATGAAAGTATCACTCCTAAGAACTAAAAATACACATCCAAATACCACTCTAAGGAAGATATCATTGGAGATCAGAGCGCAAAAGTCTTGACAAGATCTAGAGAAAAATGTTCAACTGTTGATGAAGAGGTATGCTTACTTTCATAGATTGAACCATTAAGTGTTGAATATGCGTGCAAAGATTCAGATTGGAAAAGTTCTATGCAAGAAGAATTAGATCAAATAATAAAGAATGAAACATAGGAACTGGTCCTTAGACCTCATGACAAGAATGTGATTGGAACAAAGTGGATATTCAGGAACAAAATGAATGAACAAGGCACAGTGGTAAGGAATAAAGCAAGATTAGTATGTAAAGGATATGGGTAGAGAGAAGGAATAGACTACACTGATACATTTTCCCCTGTGAGTAGAATGGAATCTATCAAGTTGTTTTTGGCATTTGCAACATTCAAGAACTTTAAAGTATATCAAATGGATGTTAAGTCAGCTTTTCTGAATGGTGACTTGAAGGAAGAAGTCTACATAGAGCAACCTGAAGGATTCAAACTTTCAGATAAACTAGACATGGTATGCAGATTAAAGAAATCACTTTATGGACTTAAAGAGGCCCCAAGAGATTGGTATAAGAGACTTGATGGTTACTTTAAAAAGATAGGATTCAGAAAAGGAGCAGTAGATTGTAATTTATTCATAAGAGAGATAGATGAAGGATTAATACTCATTTCTATTTTTGTTGATGACATTATCTTTGGAGGTAATGAAAAAATTAGTGCAGAATTTGCCAAAGAAATGAAAAGTGAGTTTGAAATGAGAATGATTGGACCTATCAAATATTTTCTAAGATTGAATGTAAAACAAAAAGACAAAGGCATATTCATAAATCAGTCTAAGTATGTGAAGGAGATATTGATTTCAAGATGGAAGATTGCAAACCAGTAAGCACCCCCATGATAACAGGAAGCAAGATTTCTAAAAGATGATGATTCCATAGTAGTTGACAAGACCCTATATAAGTATATGATTGTAAAACTCATATATCTTACTCAATCTAGACCTGATATTTCTAATGCAGTTGTCATTGTTGAAAGATTTGTAGCTAAACCCAAGAAAAATCACTTAATAACAATAAAAATAATATTTAGATACTTAAAAGGGACTATAGACTATGGTTTATGGTATCCTAACTTAGAGAATATACAAATTCATGTGTATATAGATGTAGATTGGGCAGGTTGTGTTGATGATAGAAAGAGTACATTAGGAGGAACAGTATTTATTGGAGACAGATTGGTCACTTGGACAAGTAAAAAGAAAAATTGTATCTCTCATTCAACAATAGAAGTTGAGTATGTTGCAGCAACATTGAATTGTTCAACAATGGTTTGGATCAAATATATGATTAAAGACTTTGGTATTCAGATTTATTATCCTATTTTTATTCACTATGACAACACTAGTACTATCAATATGTCAAAGAACCCTGTGATGCATGCAAAAACAAAACACATTGAGATCAAATACCATTTTCTAAGAGAAAAAGTTGCAAATAGAGAAGTAAAGTTGGATTATGTGAGCACTAAAGAACAATTAGTAGATATTTTTACAAAGCCATTATCAAAAGATACTTTTGAGTATCTTAGGGAGAAATTGGGAGTAATTCCCTCTCCTAAGTCTAATTAGAATTTGTAGCAAAGAACATCAGTCCTTGGTGACTGATGAATGGTTGACTACTCTACTTCTGGAGTAATGCTTGTGCTTAATGGTGTTTAACACCCTTTGTAATTCATGTCAAAGGGGGAGTATTAGTAAGGGGAGGATATACTCTGGGGGAGTATACAGAGAAGTAGCAGTGAAGAGGAACTTTTAATGAGGATATTGAGAAGATTGTAAAAAGAAGGAAGACACTTTGAGTTGATGATATCATATGTTGCCATCAATGTCAAAGGGGGAGATTGTTGGAGATTTTCTTCTATGCAAATAATTGATTGTATGTTTGTCATTGATGACAACATATAATATACAATATTTTTCTATATGCAATTATCAGTACAGATGTTCTAGAGTTATGCGTGTTCATTTCCATGGTTTATACATGTTCTAGATGCTATGTGCATTCATGCTGAGTCAGATATGATGTTTCAGTTGAGATATGTTAATCAGTTATGACAGTTACAACATCTGAAGATTATTTGTCAAGAGCTGACATAAATATAGTGTTGCACCAAGTGTGCTTTAATAGAATCATGATATTGGAGTAAAATTGGTGAAGTCAACTTTATGAAGCATTGCGTCTATTCAGTTTGAGTTGCGCAGTTCTAACTTTGATTGTGTGGATAGTTAAGTTGACAAAGAAGTTGATGAAGTGTTCCCAGATACCATTATGACCTTATCCTTGGTGAAGATACATATAGCAGTTCAATTGTGTTCGCTAAGTGTGAAAATGAAGTAAAAAAGAATAGACAGAAGTAAGCAAAAAGTCAGATAAAATAAGTTGAAGAACTATGTGAAGAAACAAAATAAGATTACAAATCATTGGAATTGATCAAGATAGAAGGTCTACTCAAATAGTTCTTCTATCAGATATAGTGTATATCTGTTTTACTAAAGGTTGTAGCCTTCACCATTTTAGCAGTGAGCTTTTGAACAGTGAGTCCTCACCCCTAACAGGGTTACTTGTAAAAGACTCCTAACAGTGTTTGACCTTTAACCGGGTCTCTGTACTTATTGCATTGTAAAGAACAAATACTAACAGGGTTGCAAGATCTCCTAATAGGGATAATTATACGCAAGTACAGTTCTTTGTGGGTGCTAATTCCCATCGGGGGTTTTTACCTATTTGGTTTCCCTGTAACCAAAATTGGTTTGTTCTCTATTGTGTTATCTGAATGTGCATTTGCTTTATGTTAATTGATATCCAAGTAAAGAAAAGAATTAAAGTAGCTGATAACTAATTCACCCCCCCCTCTTAGTTATCCTTTGGGACTATTCCAACATGGTTAACTTTCTCCAGGGTCATATATTTTATTATCCTTAGATATAGTAGCTTTAAATGCATATTCAACTTTAGGAATGCTATCACCAAATTATCTCATCTCAAAAGAAGATAACTTACCAATGAATGTGTCCCTTATTACTAGTACCATGGTCTTGATCTCTTCTATAGTAGCAAGCCTATGATTGTAAGCAGGAGCCAAGGATCTAAGTATCTTGGAAACAATTTCATCTTCCTTCAAAGTTCCACCAGCGCATTTAATTCCACAAACAAGATCATTCACCTTTTTATGTAAGAACTAATGTTTTCATCCTCGATCATCTTCAATGCTTCATACTTCCCTTTCAAACTCTACAACTTGGCTTCCTTCACACATGCATCTCCTTCATGAAAAAATTCTAATTTTTCCCATATTTCATGTGCAGTCTCTAATTCCATGACATTTTATATTATGTATTTGACAAGGCCCTCAACAATGCTTCATTTACTCTAATATTGTACTCAAATTTCTTCTTCTCATCTGTAGTAGAAGTAGAAAGATATGCAGGAGGATTGTAAGACTTCTTAGTGATCTCCCAGTAATATTATCTAATGCATCTTAGGTGTATAATTGTCCAACCTTTCCATATGGAATAGTTAGTGCCTTCAAATCTCATACTCTAGTTCTTAAAAGCTTCCATCTTAGATCTCCTCAAGAAATCAAGCTTCCAAAAGATGTCTCAGATCTGATCCAATTGTTAGCAACAAGGTAGAACACACAAATGAGAGGCGGGGGTGAATTATTTATGTCCAAAATTTAAAACTTCAATCAAATTTTAAATATTAAATCTCAGATCTAAATGATGAACATTAATGCAAGATCACAACACATCATCAAGATTTTTGAACTAGAAACCCGGTTAAGGGAACAACCACGGTGGGGATCATACCAAAAAGATGATATACTCTATTAAAATTACTATACACTCTTAGGATTATTACAAGGGTAACTCACATGCATTTAGGCACAATGTATAGATCTCACTACTCAAATACAACAAGGGATATGACCCAAAGGAAGGCTCACTGTCTTACAACAAGTAGATGGACAAAAATTACTAATCATGAATTGATTGATAAAGTCTTTGTTATGTAAATGTCATTCAAATGAATTACATACATCAGATCTCTGCCTCAATTGCATATTCCACTCATACCTTTTTTCACATGATCCTCTTCCATTTATATACATCAACGCAAGGTCATTACATTTATACAATTCATCACCCTTGAAATAATAAACAAGGTGAACTCAACCTTAATACCTCAATTAAAAATATTTTATCAATTAAAATAAAATCATCAATACAATCCAAAACATTTCAGAAAAGACGTAGTAAGGATCCAAATATTTATCCTCAAAAACATTCCATCTCCATAAATTATGTCTTGATCCATTGTAGCATGCTAAACAATCATGTTGGCCAAGAACAATAAGAATAGAAACATGCCATAGGAAAATCACAAAATACAATCACATAACTTAATGTGACCTAGAAACATGAATAGGACATGATCTAGAAATTTTAGCAAGAAACTTGAAATTCCATAAAAAACAACCAAAAAACTTTGTCTCATAGTTCACTATTATCTTTGTATTGTTCAATAAGAACACCAATCAATAACCTATATCACTTAAGAAAAATAGGACATCAATGTCCTAAACTCACCACCATTTTAGCAACCCAAATATTGCACAATCAAACCACACTAATCCAAACACTGAAACATTGTCTCTTCCTGAACATCCAAAATACCAGTCTCTGATCAATCATCAATAAATCACTAAAAACAATAGGTAATGTCCTCTGAGAATTGACATAAGTCAACTAAAAAGATCCTGAAACCATCTATATGTTCACAATATCTGATCTTCAACATAGTAATCATGTCAAACCAATATTCTCACTAAACATACTAGGAATATCAATGACAAACCATGCATGGAAGGATATTACAATATAAGAGATTTGACCAAAAAAGAGATAATGGATCCTATAGAAGGAGGATAAATAAAATAGAGATACATTTCTCCCCAAGTGGAAAGACAAGGAAAGGGGCCTTCTATGATGCTCACAATAAACATCTTTTGGAGATTGCTGAGATGTTGTTCAGGTTGTACATATATGTGTTGGCATTGATGTTTTGTCAATGATGTCAACATATTCCTACTATTGAAGACAATGTTCTGAGTTTATTCAGTGAGATAATTTTTGTGGTATGACTATTGTATTCAATATCTAATTCTATGGTCATATAGTTGTGTTATGGGATGTCTGTACTTGATTATGTTTAAGTGGCAAAGGTTAGTATGATGATTTGAGCGAGTTATGATGGACATATCAGAGATTGGTATTTTGGTTGTTCAGGAAAATATAGAATTTTGGTATTTGGATCGGTGTGGATCAGTTATGCAATATTCTTTTTTTCTAACCTAATGGTGATTTCAGGACATAGATGTGTGTCCTCAGTTTTAGTGGTTCATGATTTGGATGCTTGAAAGCTAATATTCTTTTATGATAGTGGTTTCTCATTAGTGTTCCTAATGAATAGAGAAAATAAGTGAATGAATTATATGAAAGAGATATTCATGTTGATGTCTTGGTACTTTACATTGCTTGCTGATGTTTCTTGATTGTGTCCTATTCATTTTTATGGATCACATTAGATTATGTAATTAGATTTGGTGAATTTCATGTGGTGTATTGATGTTCTTATGAGTTCTTGGTTGAATTGGTGATGTATATTATTCCAAAGTTTTGTGGGGTGATCTACGAATCTAGAGCATGTTTAAGATGTTTTTATGGAACATTTATATGTCTTAGCTAACATTCAATGGATCACATTGAGTTTTGAGATGTAATGAATTATTTTTTGTAATTAGGTCCCTAGCCAACCTAATTTGGATAAATTGATGTAATGTGTATATATATGTAATCATTTATAATTGTGAGTGTGTGTGAAGGTGAAAGACAGTGTGTGAGATGCTGAAGAGAAGAGATATGAGTGGAATCTACAATTGAGGCAGATATTTATTATACTTCATTGGAACTATTTTGGCATATCAGAGATGTTGTTTGTCTGTTCATGATCTTGGATACTATGTCCTCTATTATTTTAGAGAAAATATTGTTGTAAGGTAGTGAGCCTTCCTTGGGATTGAGATAGTTTTTGTATTTGAGTAGTGAGCTCTAGGTAGTGTGCCTGAATGCATGTGAATTCCCTTTGTAATAATCCTAAAAGGGTTTAGTACTTTTAACAAAGTGCATTCATCTTGTGGGTTCCATACCCACTATGGTTTTTCCCCTAAAATGATTTTCATGTTACTATATCGGTGTTATGTGTTGATTATTGTGTTATTTTATTTCTTTCATATTAATCATTCAGATCTAAGATTCAAGTTTATAAGTTGGTTAAAGTTTGTTGTTATTATGGCACAAATGATTCACCCCCCTTTTCAGTTGTGTGTGCTCCTTAAGGTCTAACAATTGTTATTAGAGCTAGTGTCCTCTTTGGGAAGCTTGACCACTTGAGGAGATCCTGATGGTGGCTTTTAAGGAGAGTCCAAGATTTGAAGGTATAGAGAGTTCATCAAATCTTAGTGAATATGATAAGGAATGGGATAAATTTGAGAAATAAGAAAGATATCTCAAATCCCTAATTATGAAGAAATTGTATAAAGGTGTTGGTACTATTGATGATGAAAATGAGAAAAGTGAATATGAGATTGTGTTCATAGCTATCAAATATGAGAATCCTAATGAAGAGAAAGCCTTGGTTTCACATGTGGATAAGAAGGATGACTGGTTTATTTTCAGCAGATGTTCACATCACATGACCATAGATAAAATAAAATTTGTGAAACTGGATGACTATGATGGTGGAGTTGTTAAATTTGTTAACGATTCTCCCCGTTTGATCAATGGAAGAGGTTCTATTACACTTGATGGTAAGAGTAATAATGATTATTTTTTATATGTTTAAGTTTGAGGTATAATATTTTGAGTGTTGGATAGTTAGTTGATAAGGGATATCACTTAGAACTGAAGATTGGAATGTGTAGAATCATTGGAAGCACTGAATTTGAGATTGGATCAGGTACACTCACAAGAGGTAAGATATTTCACTTGAAAATTTCTAAGAATAGAGGTTTGATTTCTAATATTGATGATATTTAGTTGTGGCATAAGAGATTTTTTGATGTGAACTTTGATAAAATTGTGAAGATAAGCACTACTAATGTAGTAAGATATTTACCTAGATTATTGAAGCCTTCTAATGCAATGTGTAAGGAAGGCCAATTGGGTAAGATAAATAAATATACTTTAATGTAACACATATGCTTTGAGTGGATTCTTAGATTTGGTCAATACTGACCTATGTGGTCCTACTAGGACTATAAGTTACTATCGAGATAGACCCTTTATTCTATTTGTTGATGATTATTCAAGGATGATGTGGTTTACATTTTTGAAAGAAAAATATGAGGCATTTGACAAATTCAATATTTTTAGAGCTATGGTTGAGACTGATATAGGTATGAAGCTAAAGTGGTTAAGAACTTCAAGAGGTGGAAAGTTTTCATCGAGAGAGTTTGATGCATATTATGAAGAGATAAAGAATAAAGAGACAAATGTCTACTCTGGGAACCCCACAACATAATAGAATTGCAGAGAGAAGAAACAAAACAATCCTTGACACTGCAAGGACTACGATGATTGAAGGAAATATTTTGCAAATATATTGGAGAGAAGTTATTATTTTTTTTGTTTATACACTTGACCAATTTTAAATCAAGCATGGTACTGGTAAGACTACTCATGAGATTTTATATGGTCATATTCCTACTAAAAAGTATTTCATAATATTTGGAAGTAAATGCTACATTAAGAGAGATGAATATTTTAGAAAATTTGATCCTAGAAGTGATAAGGGAACATTTCTTGGATATTATACAAAGAGAAAAGCATACAAATGTTATAATCATAAATTGAGAAATATGATTGAGAGTGCTAATATCAAAGTGGATGAAATTTTTTAGAAACCAATTAGATCTTGCATTTATGAATCAGATGACGATGAAGAAGAAAGTCATATTGTGAAAGCATAGAATCAGAATCAAAATCAGAGTGGATTGATAGAGAAGAATTTAGAAGCTATAAATGAGGAAGATTTGGAAACACAAGAGTCATCTACAAATGAAAATAAAAAGACTCTAAGGTATGTAGAATTAAATCATTCATAGAATAGAATTATTGGTGATAGAAATAAAGGTTTTCATACTAGAGGAAGAATTTATAGGAATGAGGTTTGTTTTATTTCTAAGATTGAGCTAAAGGATGTTGATGAAGCATACAAATATGATAGTTAGATTAAAGTGATGGAAGAAGAAGTGGAATAGATTGAAAAGAATTAGTCATGGATTCTTGTACCTAGACCTGTGGACAAGAATGTGATCAGTACTAAATCAATATTTGTAAACAAATTGAATGAAGATGGTGAAGTGGTTCATAAAAAAGCTAGACTTTTCTATAAGGGATATTTGTAGATAGAAGGTATTGATTTTGAGGAGACCTTTGCACCTATTTCTAGAATTGAAGGTGTTAGAATGTTTCTTGCATATGCTACTTACAAAAATTTCAAGGTATATTAGATGGATGTCAAGTCTTAATTTTGAAGGAGAGTTGGAAGAAGTATACATTGAGAAACCAAATGGTTTTCCCTTCACTGATAATCATGACATGGCTTGTCGATTGAAGAAAGCAGTATATGTATTAAACCAAGCCCATAGAGCCTGATATGCGAGGTTAGATAAGTATTTATTGAAGACTGGTTTCACTAAAGTTACTACTAAAATTAATTTATATCTCAAAATTATTGATGATAACATTTTGATTGTTGAAGTCTTTGTGGATGATATCATTTTTGGTGGAAATGACAAGTTGAGTGGAGAATTCTCTAATGAGATACATGAGGAATTTTATATCTCTGTGATAGGTGAGATGAAATTATTTCTTGGATTTCAAATTACTCAAATAGACAAAGGTATTTTCATATATCAGTCTAAGTATATGAAAGAATTATTGAAGAAATTTGGTATGGATTATTCAAAACCTATTGGTACACCTATGATTACTGGTTGTAATTTGACAAAGATTCATGATACATCTAATTCAAATCATACTAGATACAAATCAATGATTGGTGGGTTGTCATATTTGATATGAACTAGACCAAATATTATGAATGTTGTGTGTATTATTGCTAGATTTTGGGAAGAACTGAAGGAATCACATTTTTTTGTTGTGAATAGGATATTCAGATACTTGAAGGGAATAACTGATTATGGTTTATGGTATGGTAAAGATGATGATTTCACATTAATTACATATAGTGATGCTGATTTGGTTGGTAATATGGATGATAAAAAGAGCACAAGTGGTGAGCATTCCTTTTGGGTAAGATATTAGTTTCTTAAGAAAGTAAGAAACAAAGTTTTATATGACAATCTACTATTGAAGCTAAGTATATTGTTTCTACTACTAATTATACACATTTAATATTGATGAAGAAAATGTTGAAATATATTAGAGTGGTTATTGAAGAGCCTATTACTATCTGTTAACGGGACTTTGTGACCGGTCCTATTAGCAGTGATAAGTTGTCACTAGGTACCGGGATACCGAACAAATTCACCTATAAAGGTTCTCCAGAGAATGAATTCTTTGGGCCTTCAAGCACCTGAGTGTTGGGTCTCGACGGTGTGGGGAAGCTAAGTTGGGAAAGTGACTATTTATTTGAGGGATAGCTAGTTTTACTCATCTTCTTCAGGGATTTTGACAATGGGGATGGGGTTTCATGCAAGCATGTTAAGTTTACCAAATAAACAACAAAAGATAGGCCAGAGTTAGATTTTATTACTTCTACTTATAGTTGTACAATACATTCCAAATAAAAACTATGCTCCAATGTAATAAATAAACTAAATATTTGTGAGGCCTCGCCCTGACCCATCATAGGTTTACTGCTCGATCACACTTTGACACTTTTCATTTTGATACATTGATACACTTTTTGTTTATCATAACAGAGACTCATGATATTATGTTATGATGATGATTATATTATGTGGATTACATTTTGTTATGGATTAGACTAAGAATAGGTGGTTGATTTTGATTATATATGTTTAGATCAGTGAATTGATGAGAAGACTAAATCATGATTAGACTTGACTATTTCATGGATGTTATGTCATGGAAATTAAGGAATTCTTATGTTTTAAAAATTTATGTATGAAAATTTCAATTAGGGGCTTAATTCTGCTTATTGATTAATGTTGCTAATTATGAATTGAAAATATATATTACATGTAATTTTATCATCTTGGACTACTGATGCTCGAAGTTAAGTGTGCAAGAAAGGGAACCATAAAATTTTTGGAGAATCAGGGCTAAACACATGTGAATTCAGTAAGCCAAGGTTTAATCCAATAAGGGGTTGAAGCCTCATTGTAATGTGACCCTTATTGTAAATGTAATCTTAATGTGTGTTAACAGTTTAAAATTTATGTTGTTGTTTGGACATATCATTGTGAATGTGATGTGTATTTTTGTTGGTGTCACTTAACACTTGTGTTGTCCATGTGGATAGTGACATGTCAATTAGGGCTTGGGAAAGAATCACTTAGCCTTATATGATATTATATTAATCACTTGCATATAGATGCCTTGTAGGGATCACATCATGTTGAAACTCAGATTTGAACCTTAGGGGTACTTTGGAGGGATTAAAAATGACCCTAGATTATATTTTTGACAAAAATTAGTTAACCCTAAGGGGGTACCTTGGGTTAGGGCTAGTTTTTACCTATGGTAGATACCTAGCTCGCCATTATGACTCTCCAAAATGCCTAATTTTCAAAAGTGGCGAAAATAGAGATGGTCTCATGCATCTAACTTGTCCCACACTCCTTGCTAAACTCACAATTAAGAGGAGAGACAAAAATTCTAGTTTTCATGTCTCATCATTACTAGTTCTTGAGTACACTTTTGGGGGTCTTTTTAGAGGGTTTTGGGAGACTTAGTGGGTTTTAACCCACTCTCTAATTTTAGAGACAATTAGGGTTTTGGAAGGAGTAAGGATAAGGATTTGGTCTCTTCTCAAGTTTCATTTTATCATAACACATTTGGAAGGTTGGTTTCTCTTGCCATGGAGTGCTTGATTTATTGCAAGAAAACTTGGATATATTATTTTATGAATATGAAATATTGTATGGGATTCATTTATGTAATCTTGTATAATGTTGTAGTATGTAAATTTTGTTGTCATGTGTTGGGTAGGGAATGCATTTAGATTTTTGTATCATCTTTTATTTTTTTGGATTGAGAGTATTGTTCATGGGAGTGAAGGCATTACTCACCCTTTGGGAAGGGAAGAAGTGGCCTTGGGTGAAGGGGTTAGTCTGGTTCTCCATTGTAGTGAGAGTCTCTTCTTTTGGAGAAGAGGAATAATTTCATGGAGTGTGGGCTCCATGAAGCCATATTAGAAATATTGTATTTTGGCATAAAAATGGCCAATGTGTATATGGAAGCAATGTCAATATAGCCTTGGAGAGGCATGGAAAACTCTTCTTGATAAATTTGGAAATTGTAATGGCATTCTCCTCATTAAAAAAGCCCACCTTCACCCTACTTAAATGGGTTTGTAAAACTCATTTGTCAAACCTTGATTGGGAGTTTATTGTTATTTTTGTATATATAAAATGTTGTAAGAATTTGGATGTGAAATCTTGTTTAGCCTTGGTTCTCCAAGCTCGGGGGTGGCCTCCTTGAAGCCTTTGTTGGGAGGTGAGCTTCCCATGGTATTTCTCATGATATTTGCAGGTTTTTGAAGTCGTGAAGATGGTGCAAGAAGCTTGAAAAAGATCTCTATTTGGGGGTAGTTGTGTGTAAGCAACTTCAATATTGCATAGTCACTTTTGTATTAAAATTCATTTTTGTTGATGGTTGTAATGTTCAATTTTGAAGCTTCTCAAGCTAGATGTGAAGAGATCTCCTTCTTTATGTAATGATTTATTAAAGAAAAATATGTTGTGTACCATCTAAGTATTGTGTAAATTTAACATCTTGAAGATGTTAAAATGTAGATTGTAAGATTACCATGATGTAAAAGATAGAATCTTTAGTTCATGATTATTGCATTTTAATTCCTAAAAAAAAAAAGTTAATCATCCATGAATAGAAGGATACCCAATATTAAAAGAGAAGAACCATATTATAGTTTCATTTCCTACAATCTTAAGGAATATGCATCTTGAAACCTCCATAGATTCAACTCCCTTTAAACCAAAAAAAAGAATCTCCATTTCATTTGCATCTTTTGTGAAGAAGAAATATCCTTGCTATCAACAACAAATCCAATTAGTTAGTATGTTAATATGAAATTCAACTAATAATATTAGCCCTTTAGGTATATTGCTCAATAAATATATCCTAATGCACACTATGACCTATTACAAAAAAATGAACTAAGTAAGCAAAATGAAAGAGCTTGTATCATACAAAGCCCATGGGATTTTTCAGATTTAGAGAAAAAAAGCTCTCTGAAATTTGTATGGGAAAGAAAATATTCTCCTTACCATAGAGAATATTCCTTTTCCAATGTGCTTTCCCTCTAATCAAATTCAAAATTAAAATTCATTATCATAATCATGTGATTTAACCCTTAATCCAAGATAAACTCACCTTGTTCTTACCCCTTTCCCTGGGCCCCACCTTTATCTCTTACCTTTTTGCTTAAACATTTGTTGTGCTAAGTCATAAAAAAAATTAAATCAGTTTGCAAAAGGGCTGCACTACTTGGTAGTGGTGCAACCTTCCTTGCTATCCACATTTCCTTAAGCTTCTGACATGTCCTATGTCTTGCAACGCAAGTCAACCATTCCCCATTCAAATTTCCTTGGGAGACAACATATTGTTTGGTGGACCAAAACAAATCCCATCATCTCCTCCTAGCAAACCATGCCACCTTGTTGTCCCCTTTCTTTTTTGAAAAATTCTTCTTCTATGCCATGCAAAATCCTTGGGAGGGGAGTAAGTAGGTGGGTTGTAGGGTGGGCCCCAATGCATGTCTTGTCATCCACTCTCCCCATTGCAAATTTCTAAACCCTATGCACTTGGCTTGTAAGGTAATGGGGTAAATTATTAATTAGTGGGTAGTTAGGATTAGTGATTAATGGAAAGTTAGATTAATAAGATAGTAGGTTAGTTAGAGATTAGTTGATAGTTAAGCTAGTTAATTAGCCATTTTTCTATATTGGTTTTTAATTCTTATTTGATAGCATTTTCTTTTGCATATTAAATTAATTCAATGATGTAGCATGAAATATTAGGTATATAACTTTAGTGTTTTAATTTTAATTGGTATGGGAACCATTTAGTGTATTAATCATGTTTTAATTTTAATTGATATTGGAACGATTTATCATTATAATAGATAATCATTTTAAATGGATACTTGACCTTAGTTGTTTAGGTTAATCTATAATGGTGAGATTTGTAAATTTAATAAATCAAGATTTTGGTCTAAAGTTTTTTTGATTAATCTATTAGAGAGACGGATCTGCTCAATTGATTCAATTGTATAGTTAATGTTAAATTTTAATTTATTATCAAAATAAAGGGGGATTATATTTGTCTTGTAATCAAGGAGTTAGGGGTTATGCTCGATCGTAATCAAAAGTAAATTTAAATTTTGAATAAGAGGATATTTCAAATGTCTAATAAAAAGGTTAATTTAAAGTTGTATGTTAGAAATTGATGCATTAGGAATACATGCATTTTTATCATACGAGAATAATTTTATTAATGATGTTAGTATGTTAGGAAATCAGATTTGATTTTAGCTATTGACTTTTTGATTAATAGATGTTTGATATAGTGAAATTATTATTCAATTTTAATCTTGTCAATTGTTAAATATTTTATGTATGATTGAGAGTAGAATATTAATCTAACTGGGCTTGAGCTAGTAGTTAATGTTAACTGAAACTGGACTTGAACGGATTAAGTTGTAATTTAGGTTAAAAGTTAAGTAAGCATTAGGGAAACCTAGAGAAACATATGTTCATAACCACTAACTACCATCATGATTCTAAACATGGAATCGGAGTTACATCAACATGAGTTGAGTATTCATTAAACCTGTGGAACAAGTTGATGCCCAGCTCTATATCTGTTTGTTGCATGACCCTTATTCAGTTTGCGCATATAACTTGTAATTTCAAAGTTAACTCTACCTTGCTATTACCCTTCCAACTCAACCATTGTTAGATGTCCATACTTATGTGTTTTATTTAAAAAAAATTGTGTGTGTGTTTTGCCCTAGTTTTGGGCATGACATTTTGGTATCAAAGCCAGTGTTTTGACACAAGAAACCTAACCCATTATGTTTCAACTCATTCAAAACTTAAATTATTGTGTAGGATGCCTACAGTCACCAAAGCTAACCAATGAGGTAGAGGTCATAGAGCTCCCCGTGAGAGGGAAGGATAGGAGGGTCCACCACCTCCACCACCACCACCTTGACCTCCACTAACTCTGAACCTTAACCAAGATATTATGGATGTTCTCCAAAATTTGATTGGGGTGATTCAACAGAGACTACCACTCGTAGTTCAACAACAGGTTCCCGAAGGGGAAGCACATGTTTCAAAGAATGAGAGAGCAGTTAGTAGAGAGAGGAGTAGGAGTTCTCCACCTAGGTTTGCTAAGGGTCATGATGATTAGGAGGATGAGTCAGTTCATCAGGTTGTTATACCATGCGATCATGAGATACGTGCTAGGGAGAGACCCCCTAGAGATGTTGGAGATGAGATCTGAGAGTTATTATGACTCTAGCCACCCTTATTTTTGGGATCCATTGATGGGTCAGTACCAGAGGCCTAGTTACAGAGTTTACAGTGATGTTTTGGATTGCACCCTTATGGGAGTAATCTAAAGGCATGACTTGCAGTCCATCTCCTATGGGTTAAGGCTTCCACTTGGTGGGAGCAGGAGGTGTCCATAGATGGAGTGATTATTGACACACTCACTTGGGAGACTTTTGTGGCCCATTTCCATAAGAGATATCTCTCTGAGTATTTCAGACAAAGATAGATAGAGGACTTCCATGATCTTCAGCAGAGAGGCCTCATAGTGAGCCAGTATGAGAGTCAGTTTCTCAAGCTCCTTCCATATGTTGATTACATGAAGGATGAGAAAGTGTGTATTCACCATTTCATTAAGGGACATAATATCTCTCTTTAGAGCACAGTGTGCCTAGCATTCCCTACCATGTTTAGAGGGAAAGTTGAGATGACACTTGTGGCTGAGGATATCTGTGCTAGATAGGAGTCTCAGGATCGGTATCAGCACCAAAACCCCTCTTCCCAGTAGTCAGGATAACAGAGACCCCCTTGGAAGGGGAAACTGAATCATTTAGTAGGATCCTTTAAGGGTCAACAGTCTCAAAAGTAGAGATCCCAGCAGAATTCTAGACAAAGGCATTCATAGGGTTATCAGGGCTCTAAGCCCAAATAGTGGCAGTCTTAGGGCCCTAGACAAGATCATAGGACATAGACCTCTCAAACATAGTTAGCTAGGACTCATTAGTCCTCTAGGGGTGGATACAGTGGTTCTACCAGGACCGGAGGGTCATAGAAACCTAGGACACAGGGAGTGCAGATTCAGACTCATGGGCCATGTTACACTTGCGGTGGTATGGGTCATTTAGAGAGAGAGTTCACATAGGGATAGTCAGCCAGTGGTCAGAGAGGGGCTACATCAGAGCCTATAGTTGAAGATATGGGTAGATCCCATAGATTTTTTATAGCGGTTGATAATCACTAGGCCGAGCACCAGGCCATGGTCATTGAGGCTACAAGTATGATTCAGGGTATCAGTGTTTCTATCTTATTTGATTCAGGAGCCACAGACTCCTTTATATCTCCCTATGTAGTGGAGCATTGTGGGCTGGTGGTAGTTAGACAGGATGTCAGTTGGGAGGTTGAGTTAGCTTTAGGAGCTAGAGTCTTCATTAGTTCCTTAGTTCACAGTTGTCAGATTTAGATTGAAAACCTTATCACGATGACTGATCTCTGCATTACCCCTCTAGGTTCATATGATGTATTCCTTAGCATGGATTGGCTATGTGCCCATAGTACCAAGGTGGATTGTCATCAGAAGAGAATCGAATGTGTTGATGATCATGACACTTCTATGGTGATATTTGGGGTACAAAGACCCATATCCCTTCACATTATTTCTGCTATGTAGCTTAGGCGGTGCATGCGGAAGGGATCTCAGTTATTTTCCATCACCGTTAGTGATAGAGAGGAGGATTCAGGAGGGGAGCCTTTTCTCAAGGACTAGCCTATTTTTTAGGAGTTTGCAGATGTATTTCCTACCAAGCTACTTGGTATGCCTCCACCTAGGGCAGTTGATTTTCACATAGATCTTGTACCAGGAGCTGAGCCAGTATCTAGAGAACCTTACAAGATGACCACATATGAGCTCAATGAGCTCAAGATTCGGTTAGAAGAGCTCTTGGAGAAAGGGTATGTCTGACCTAGTGTATCACCTTGGGGTGCACCTGTGATTTTTTTGAAGAAGAAGGATGGGTCACTTTGATTGTGCATTGATTATTGGCAGTTGAATAAAGTAACAATTAAGAACTGATACCCACTTCCCAGGATCAATAATCTATTTGATCAGTTACGGGGTGCCCGAGTGTTCTCAAAGATAGATTTGAAGTTGGGGTACCATCAGTTACGGATTGTGGAAAGTAATATCCACAAGACTGTTTTTTGTATGAGGTATGGTAACTATGAGTTCACAATAGTACCATTTGGTCTCATGAATGCTCTAGCTATGTTCATGAGCCTCATGAATGTAGTATTTCATACCTTTTTAAATAAATTTGTAGTAGTTTTCCTTGATGATATTCTGATATATTCTCGCAATGAGGAGGAGCATGAGGTGCATCTGAGATAGGTTCTGCAGCATTTGAGAGAGAATCAATTATATGGCAGCTTGTCAAAGTGTTCCTTCTTTAGACACAAGGTGCATTATCTTGGTCATGTTATATCTGGCGATGGGATCTCTGTAGACCCATCAAAGATTAGAGCTATTATGGATTGGCTAGCACCCACCAGTGTCACTGAGGTCAGGAGTTTTATGGGCTTAGCAGGATATTACAGACGCTTCATGGTAGGATTTTCTAGAGCGGCTCATCCCATCACCTCCCTTCAGAGAAAGGGGAAGAGGTATGAATGGACAGATAAGTGTGAGAGAGATTTTGAGGAGCTCAAGAGAGCCCTCACTAGTGCACCAATTTTAGCAGTGCCAGATCCTTCGGTAGATTTTGTTGTATGTACTGATGCTTCATTGGATGGTTTAGGAAGCTAAAGACTCACAAACTTAATTATCCTACTCATGACCTTGAACTCACAGTGGTGATTCATGCTTTAGTGAGATGGAAACATTTCCTTCTAGGTCACCGATTTGAGCTTCATTCAGATCACCATAGCCTATAATATATCTTTACACAACCCAATCTTAATGCTAGGCAGAGGAGATGGATGGAGTTTTTGTGTGAGTATGATTTTTATATTCATTACATCAAGGGGAAGGAGAATGTAGTTGTAGATGCCTTGAGTAGGAGGCAACAAGAGCTCTCACCTATGACTTCTAGTACAGATTTGAGGGACCGCATTTTGCATCATTTGCTAGGGGATGGATTACATGTGGAGAATTGTCAGTTTATCTGTTCTTAGAGACCCCTAGAGGGTAAAATTGTAGAGTATTCCTTGGAGTCTGATGGACTTCTACGTCATATGAGATGCATCCATGTACCTTCTACAAGTGACTTGCAGGAGTTTATTGTACTTGAGGCTCACAGAGCACCTTATGTAACTCATCCGACAGTTGAGAAATTGCATGCCAATATGAGACAATTGTACCATTGGCTGGGTATGAGATTGCAGATTGCCATCATAGTTTCTAGATGTCTAGAGTGCCAGAGAGTGAAGGTAGAGCATAGTCATCTAGGTGGGCTCTTGCAGCCACATGAGATTGCCAAGTGGAAGTGAGATACTATATCTATAGACTTCATTGTTGGTCTCCCTATGTCTTCTCACCACCATGATGCTATCTTGGTGATAGTAGACACACTGACCAAGGTTGACCACTTCTCACCCATGCATACTACATTCACAGCATGAGACATAGCTCAGGTCTTTTTGTAGGATATTATCAGACTTCATGGCATTCCCCATAAGATCATCTCTGATAGAGACTCCTTGTTCACATTAGCCTTTTGGAGAGAGTTACAAGCAGCGTTGGGTACTAGGCTCAATTTTAGTATAGCATATCACCCTTAGACAGATGGCCAGACTGAGAGGGTTAACCAGGTATTGGAGGACATGCTACACATGTATGTAATGGACCATTAGGTCAAGTGGGAGGAATACCTACATCTGGTCGAGTTTGCCTATAATAATGGGCATCATTCCTCTATAGGTATGCCACCATATCAGGCCTTGTATGGTAGACTATGCAAGACACCACTGAGTTGGGATAGGATTGAGGATAGAGTATCTATTGGACCTCAGCTAGTCAAGGATATGGAGTAGTAGGTTATCTTGATTAGACAATGTGTTAGGGAGGCTCAAGATCGATAGAAGAAGTATGCAAATGCGAAGAGGGCTGATCGTGAGTATATGGTTGGAGATAGGGTCTTCTTGAGAGTGCGCTCGTATAAGAGTCCAATCCATTTTGGAAAGGGCTCTAAGTTAGTGCCTTGCTTTGTTGGACCTTTTGAGATATTGAAGAGGATAGGACCAGTTGCCTACCATCTAGCCTTGCCACCCAGCCTGTCACGCATCCATGATGTTTTTCATGTATCTGTGCTACGAAAGTATATTTATGATGAGTCTCACATTATAGATTGGGATGCCTTACAGGTGGAGTCGGATGGACAACTAGCACTAGAGCCCATTCATATTATAGCCTGATGGACCCTTGCACTTTGGGGCTGAGAGCTAGACTAGGTTAGGGTCTAGTGGGATTGTTATGATGAGGTCTTAGCTTCATGGGAGGATGCAACGCAGATGAGATCTCAGTACCCATATCTTTTTGATGAACTCCAGGAGGAAGTTCATGCCTAGTGGGGGAGGATATGAGGCCTCACCCTGACCCATCATAGCTTTACTGCTCAATCACACTTTAACACTTTATGTTTTGATACATTGATACACTTTTTTTTTATCATGACAGAGACTTGTGATATTATGTTATGATGATGATTATAATGTGTGGATTACATTTTGTTATGGATTAGACCTAGAACAGGTGGTTGATTTTGATTATATATGTTAAGATCAATGAATTGATGAGAAAATCAAATCATAATTAGACTTGACTATTTCATGGATGTTATGTCATGGCGATTACAAAATTCTTATGTTTTAAACATTTATGTATGAAAATTTAAATTAGGGGCTTAATTCTACTTATTGATTAATGTTGCTAATTATGAATTGAAAATGTATATTACATGTAATTTTATCATCTTGGACTACTGATGCTTGAAGTTAAGTGTGCATGAAAGGGAACCATGGAATTTTTCAGAAAATCAGGGCTAAACACATGTGAATTGAGTAAGCCAAGGTTTAATCCAATAAGGGGTTGAAACCTTGTTGTAATGTGACACTTGTTGTAAATGTAATCTGAATGTGTGTTAATAGTTTAAAATTTATGTTATTTTTTGGACATGTCATTGTGAATGTGAAGTGTATTTTTGTTGGTGTCACTTGACACTTGTGTTGTCCATGTGGATAGTGACATGTCAATTAGGGCTCGGGAAAGAATCACTTAACCTTATATGATATTATATTAATCACTTGCATATAGATGCCTTGTAGGGATCATATCATGTTGGAACTCGGATATGAACCTTAGGGGAACTCGGATATGAACCTTAGGGGTACTTTGGAGGGATTAAAAGTGACCCTAGAGTGTATTTTTGACCAAAATTAGTTAACCCTAAGAGGGTACCTTGGGTTAGGGCTAGTTTTTACATATGGGATAAACCTAGGTAACCATTATGACTCTCCAAAATGTCTACTTTTCAAAAGTGGTGAAACTAAAGATGGTCTCATGCATCTAACTTGTCCCACACTCCTTGCTAAACTCACAATTAAGAGGGGAGACAAAAAGGCTAGTTGTCGTGTCTCATCATTTCTAGTTCTTGAGTACACTTTTGGGGGTCTTTTTAGAGGGTTTTGGGATACTTAGTGGGTGTTCACCCACTCTCTAATTTTAAAGAAAATTAGGGTTTTGGAAGGAGTAAGGATAAGAATTTGGGCTCTTCTCAAGTTTCAGTTTTCCATAACACATTTGGCAGGTTGGTTTCTCTTGTCATGGAGTGCTTATTTTTTGCAAAAAAATTTGGATGTATTGTTTTATGAATGTGAAATATTGTATGTGATTCATGTATGTAATATTTTATAGTGTTTTAGTATGTAAACTTTGTTGTCATGTGTTGGGTAGGGAATGCATTTGGATTTTTATATCAACTTTTGTTTCTTTAGATTGGGAGTATTATTCATGGGAGTTAAGGCATTACTCACCCTTTGGGAAGGGCAGAAGTGGCCTTGGGTGAAGGGGTTAGTTGGGCTCTCCATTGTAGTGAGAGTCTCTTCTCTTGGAGAAGAGGGATAATTTCATGGAGTATGGGCTCCATGAAGCCATGTTAAAAATATTGTATTTTAGCATAGAAATGGCCAATGTGTATATGGAAGCAATGTCAATATAGCCTTGGAGAGGCATGGAAAACTCTTGTTGAGAAATTTAGAAATTGTAATGGCATTCTCCTCCTTGAGAAATCCCACCTTCACCCTACTTCAATGGGTTTGTAAAACTCATTTGTGAAACTTTGATTGGGAGTTTATTGTTATTTTTGTGTATATAAAATGTTGTAAGAATTTGGATTTGAAATCTTATTTAGCCTTGGTTCTCCAAGCTTGGGGGTGGCCTCCTTAAGGCCTTGGTTGGGAGGTGAGCTTCCCATGGTATCCCTCATGAAATTTGTAGGTTTTTGAAGTCATGAAAATGGTGCAAGAAGCTTGAAAGAGATCCATATTTGGGGGTATTTGTGTGTAAGCAACTTCAATGTTGCATAGTCACTTTTGTATTGAAATTTATTTTTGTTGATGGTTTTAATGTTTAATTTTGAAGCTTCTCAAGATATATGTGAAGAGATCTCATTCTTTATGTAATAATTTATTAAAGGAAACCATGTTGTGTACCATCTAAGTATTGTGTAAATTTATCATCTTGAAGATGTTGAGATTTAGATTGTAAGATTACCATGATGTAAAAGATAGAATCTTTAGTTCATGATTATTGCATTTTAATTCCTAAAAGAAAAGAAGTTAATCACCCATGAATAGAAGGATACCCAATATTGAAAGAGAAGAACAATATTATAGTTTCATTCCCTACAATCTTAAGGAATTTGCATCTTGAAACCTCCATAGATTCAACTCTCTTCAAACAAAAAAAAGAATCTTCATTTCATTTGCATCTTTTGTGAGGAAGAAACATCCTTTCTATCAACAACAAATCTAATTAGTTAGTATGTTAATATGAAATTCAACTAATACTATTAGCCCTTTAGGTGTATTACTCAATAAATATATCCTAATGCACACTATGACCTATTGCAAAAAAATGAACTAAGTAAGCAAAATGGAAGAGCTTGTATCATACAAAGCCCATAGCATTTTTCAGATTTAGAGCAAAAAAACTCTCTAGAATTTGTATGGGAAAGGAACTTACTATAGAGAATATTCCTTTCCCAATGTAGTTTCCCTCTAATCAAATTCATTATTAAAACTCATTAGCATAACCATATTATTTAACCCTTAATCCAAGATAAACTCACCTTGTTCTTACCCCTTTCTATGGGCCCCACCTTTATCTCTTACCTTTTTGCTTAAACATTTGTTGTGCTAAGTCATAAAAAAAATTAAATCATTTTGTAAAAGGGCTGCACTACTTGGTAGTGGCACCACCTTCCTTGTCGTCCACATTTTCCTAAGCTTCTGACATGTCCTATGTATTGCAACCCAAGTCAACCCTTCCCCATTCAAATTTCCTTGGGAGATGACATTTTGTTTGGTGGGCCACAAAAAATCCCATCACCTCCTCTCAGCAAATTGTGCCACCTTGTTGTCCCCTTTCTTTGCTGTGAAATTCTTCTTCTATGCCATGTGAAATCCTTGGGAGGGGTGTAAGTAGGTGGGTTGTAGGGTGGGCCCTAATGTATGTCTTGTCATCCACTCTCCCCATTATAGATTTGTAAACCCTATGTACTTGGCTTGTAAGGTACAGGGGTAAATTATTAGTTAGTGGGTAGTTAGGATTAGTGGTTAATGGAAAGTTAGATTAATAAGCTAGTAGGTTAGTTAGAGATTAGTTGATAGTTAAGCTAGTTAATTAGCCCTTTTTCTATATTTGTTTTTAATTCTTATTTGATAGCATTTTATTTTGCACATTAAATTAATTCAATGATGTAGCATGAAATATTATGTATATAACTTTAGTATTTTAATTTTAATTGGTATGGGAACCATTTAGTTTATTAATCATGTTTTAATTTTAATTGATATTGGAACCATTTATCATTATAATAGCTAATCATTTTAAATAGATACTTAACCTTAGTTGTTTAGGTTAATTTATAATGGTGAGATTTGTGAATTTAATAAATCAGGATTTTGTTCTAAATTTTGTTTTGATTAATCTATTAGAGAGACAGATCTGCTCAATTGATTCAATTGTATAGTTAATGTTAAATTTTAATTTATTATCAAAATAAAGGGGGATTATATTGGTCTTGTAATCAAGGAGTTAGGGTTTATGCTCGATTATAATTAAAATTAAATTTAAATTTTGAATTAGAGGATATTTCAAATGTCTAATAAAAAGGTTAATTTAAAGTTGTATGTTAGAAATTGATGGATTAGGAATGCATGCATTTTTGTCATAGGAGAATAGTTTTATTAATGATGTTAGTAGGTTAGGAAATCAGATTTGATTTTAGCTATTAGATTTTTAATTAATAGATGTTCGATATAGTGAAATTATTATTCAATTTTAATCTTGTCAATTCTTAAATGTTTCATGTATGATTGAGAGTAGAATATTAATCTAACTGGACTTGAGCTAGTAGTTAATATTAACTAGAACTAAACTTGAATGGATTAAGTTGTAATCTAGGTTAAAAATTAAGTAAGCATTACAGAAACCTAGATCAACATATGTTCATAACCACTAACTACCATCATGATTCTAAACATGGAATCAGAGTTAGATCAACTTGAGTTGAGTATTCATTAAACCCGTGGAACAAGTTGATGCCCAATTCTACATTTTTTTGTGGCATGACCCTTATTCAATTTGCGCATATAACTTGTAATTCAAAGGTTAACTCTACCTTGCTATTACCCTTCCAACTCAACCATTGTTAGATGTGTGTACTTATGTGTTTTAAAAAAAAAATATTGTGTGTGTGTTTTGCCATAGTTTTGGGCATGACAATATTGAATACATATAGAACCAGCTATTCATACATATTCAATAGCAAGGGGAAAATGAGATCATTAATCTAAACTAAACATTAGAGAAAGGGACATTAGAGAAATACAACACAAAAAGATATCACTAACTGGGAGATCAAAACATCAACAACATCATTGCCAAAAGGTGTTCCTCCTTCATTAACTCAAAGTGTTCCAACATCACTGGTGTATACATCCATGGCTCCAAGGGAGCATCTTAATACTAAGAAATACTAAGAATTGAGCTCCTAAAACTAATGGAAATGAAATGCTAATAGTATTGGACTGCAAAACAATCAATTTTGTTGACCCTTGTTATAAGGTCAAACTTCTTATTTTATACACATAGTTTTCCCTAAAACTGACCTAATCTAACTATACACTCAACTTATAAAATACATTACACCACTTAAAATCACGTCAAAAAGAGTAGAGGTCTAACAAGATAGAGGAAAAAGACAACAAGAGAAGATAGAATAATGGGCATAAAGAACAGTGTTAGAGTATTTATAGAAGAAATATGATCTTCCTGGTATTTGAGGAAACATGCCTTATTAATGAAAAATGTGCCTCACTATCTTCGATGCACTAGGTAGTTAATGCTAGAGCGGCACCTCGGGAGAATCACCTGTTAGAGCCATCCCTCTGTCTGACATTCCTTACCGAGATCACCTATCTATTGACACCTTTATTACCTACTTGAAAATGATCGGTTGGCTCTGGGGAACCTAGACACGGGTTATTGTAAAAGAATACAAAACTTTGGATCCAAAATTTTGGAGTCAAGGAGCTTACACTCAAAGAATAAGGGATTTACAAAATTGCACCCTGTGGCTGAAAATATCTAGAGTCTGGAAAACTTTATTGTGCCTTGTACATTTTGAAAGCCTCTAAAATCTCAGGAATTCCCTCTTCATCGATGCCCTTGATGCACGCCTGGTGGTATTTGGCCACTTCCACTTGCTCACCTAAATATAGGGCATTCCCTTTGAATTTCTCAGCCATCTTTGCCGCATCGTGGGCCCAGAGCATCATATAGGATAAACATGACATTTTTGCTCCATTGAACTCCCCTGGGGATTAATTTCATGACTCCATCAGTTTGTCAAACTTCCTCACAACATGATCTATCAAAGTACATGTATCTATGCTAAAGGGATCAACTACCAAAACCCTTGTAACAAAATCCTTATACAAATTTAAAGAATACTCTAATCTAGGGACCTTGCCCTTTAGGGCCTCTACCAGTTGCTTGCTAATCTCCTATTTGAGATCAAGTCTAGAGTGCTAGACCTGGCTAAAATCAAAGGGTTCTTCCCCCAAAATTCCCATCTCTGTGATAGGTTCCTCCCCAAGATTCATGAGCTCTCCTAGCTCACTCTTCCAAGCCTCATATTGCTTGGTCTCTCCCTCCTATATAGAAATGGTATTTTTGGCATGGTGTAGAATGTTTCCAGCCGTATGTAGGTCTAGGAGTGTTTTCCATAGGAAATACTGAACATTTCCTACCTGCTCAGCTACACAGTCATCGATTGCCTATACTTTCTTCTTCATATTCCTTAGCATGTTGACGTCACCCTATGGAAGTAGTGCTCCAGATGTAGAAGCTTCCCGATGAATTTTAGCCAATGGTTATGCCAACTTTGTTAATAACTTGACAAGATTTACATTCTTCTCTTTTTATTCTTTAAGACTTTGGGCTTGTTTATCATAGCGGGCCTCAATTGCCCAGCTAGCCTCTTTTAGTGGGTCTAGTTCACCCTGCTTATTCCTCTTCCCGAGAGGTAGCTCTATGATCGTGTATTCTATAGCACTTAACTCTACTTCCTCTTTGTCTGGGGGAGGTGTCGAAATGACTACAACTGTATCCCTACCCAGACTAGTCTAAATGGAGTGGAGGTTCTGGGCCTTCTTTCGCTTGGGGATGCTTTGATTTTGTGCCATCATCTCAGCCAAGGAGAGATGGTCTTTTTCCACCACCAGGGCATTTCTCTTCTTTGATTCCACCAACCATTGCAGTGGTGGGGGCAACCTTTCTGCTAGGACTTGATCTTTTGAGTCTCCTCTAGGGTTTTGTTTCTCACCCCCAGCATTTAGAGTCTCTTCAGACTCTTTCTCTGTGTTCCTAGGATCAGTTGCATTATCCACCTTAGTGGTATCAATAACCTCTATCTCGGTGTCCTTGTCCTTAGTAGCATCTGTGAGATCAACATCCATATGTATAAGGTTCTCCCCCTCATCCTTCTACTACTATTCTTCTTCTCTAGCACCATCTACCAAGACATTATCCTCCATTGTCTTATCCTACAGAGGTGGCAAAGGTGTCTAAACTGGATCTAACTGTAGTATTATCGGGATCACCTTGCCGAATGTCACACTACCATGGGTGGGAGGAGGCATCTAGAGCATAGTGGTTGAGGTTATGGTTGCTCCAATAGGTCTAGTTCCTTCAGCCAAATCTGGCTTCTCACCTTATACTTGCCTCTTTTCTCCTATTTCGGTCTTCGGGACCAATATTTCTTGAACATCTGGGATGTCCACCTATTCTGGATCTTTCTCTCTTTCTTCTTAGACTTCCTATTTTGTGGTGACCTCTTTCCTTGGTATCTCCCCCTTAATAGGGATTTCTACTTCTTCTTGAGTGGCAATCTCTTCTACTTCCTTCCCTATATCCCCTTGTAGATTTACAAGCTCATCTATCCCAAAGATGTTGTTGAATTCATCATGCAGAGGGGAGGTCTCTAGGAGATTCTCTGGTTCAAGGGAGTTTGGGATTATTTCCACTTGGGGTATGTTAGGCATCCCAAGATCTATATCTTCCCTTGGCTAAGGAACATTTTTCTTTTGTTTCTTCCTTCTTGTTACCAATGGGGGTCTGACATCCAAAATGGCTACATGTTCATCTTCCCCTCCTGTCTCTGCTGCCTAGACCATAAGTTCTACAAGTGACGGTGATCCATAAGAGAGGGCAGGTTCTACTGGAGTAACTAGGATGCCTATCTAGGTTCTTATTTCTTCCTTCATTTGGTGGGATGCCGCCAGCTGAAGGACCACTTGTTCTATAATGGGAACTATGGATGGAATCTGGGCCGGGGTCCCAACTTTTATTTTCACTCTATCCTCACCTTCTGTGGAGGTTTTGGCTCCAAAAGAGGATCCTTAATGGGCCAATTCTTCAAGTACTCTTCAAACATACCTTTCAAAAATACAAATGACTGCATTTGACCACATCATGAGTAATTTCCTTGATTATTGGGCTTTTTAGGGTGTCCCAATCCACTAGAGGGAGAGCCATCTTTTCTACTCTTTTATCTTTATATTAAGGGTATTTTGTAGACCCAATATCTAAAAAGTCCTTAGGAAAGGTCTGAAGCTTGAGACACTTCAACATACCTTGTGTCATCCTGAAAAAATGTTGACTTCAAACTTCAAAATCATCTTGGTAGTCTACCCAAAAATATTCCATGTGAGGCTTGTGGGGGTCTCATGCCCAGGGCAGTGTCGATGCTATCTTATCCAGTGGGTCAAAATTCTTTTGATCTAAGTAAAATTCTACTAGTCCCAAACACTTTTATTTTCCATCGACCTCTTTTATAACTGCAAGGCTGCAAATATAGTTCTCGCAGGTGATTGAGAATGTAATATTGGTGACCTTCTTCAATGCAAAGAATGCATGAAGCCCTAGGATCTACAGGTAATATTCCAAAAGAATGATCCTATCCCCACAATGTTTGGGAAATAGGTAGGGTTTCACAAAGAAGTTGGTCACCTGAATGTAGGAGTGTTGTTGGAATTGAATGTAGTAGTGGTCGTAAGTGCTGAACAAAGACATTGCCTCATTTCAAAGCTGCTAATCAAGATCTCGAGTGGGTGTAAGAATGTTGTAGTAAACAAAGGTGTCATTTACCCTACAAAAACTAGCAAAACTGGCCTCCCATTGTATTTGTGGGAAATATACCCACAGAGAATTCTGGCCCTTGCCAGTCCCAAGCACGTTGATAGTGAGTAATCCCCTAGTTATGGGTCATTTTGTCACCAGTACCCATAAGACATATGAAGTCATGTAAAATTTGGACGACTGGGTGACCTTGACAAGATGGGAATCTACATGATTGGCGATGATAGTGGCCCAATCAAAAGTCTATCTATAGGAGGTGATGCCAAACAAGAAGTAATACATCCATGCCAAGAATTCCCAGGTATGGGGTTGTCCAAAGACCCTGCATAAGGCAATGATCCCCATTTGTATACTTTCTTTAAATTTTGTTTGGGGGATCTCCAACATCATTTTTTTGTAGTCTTTTCTTGGTGTCTTAAGCCAGTTGGAGTTAAGGTATTATCAGGCAATATGTGGGAGCTTTTCAAATTTATTGAATGCCAGGGCCCAGGTGATGACAAGAAAATTGGTGAATTGGGGGATCCCTATCCCCTGTTGCAGCATCCAAAGACATCAAGGGTGTTCGGTAGCCCAACGGAAGAGGAGTAGAAAGCATGAAAACTTAGATGGCTATGTTGTAGTGTTCTATTAATGTGAGAATAAGCTCTAGAGAATGCACTAAGTAGGGGAAATAGGCAGCCTTGAAGATTCTGGAGGCTGCCATGTTGAGTGCCATCAGATCTCTGACCTTACGCTGAATGAATATTATTTTTACCAAGGCCTACATTTCAACCATTGCTCTGACACTTGTATTGGTGATCAATTTTAGCTTGGAATCAACCTTAGATCCCATAATAGTTTCTCCCTTTAGATATTTCATGGTCAGTGGGAGCTTCTCTAAGGCCTTCTTGGCCTTTGTCCTAGCGACTGCCCTTGTCGATGTAGTAGGGAGTTTTGGACTCCCAGGTGGAGAAGATGCTTCAGACATGATTTAACTATGAATTTATCGGTAACCTGCAAGACCAGACAACCATCAATATATATAAAATAAGATAGAATTTTGGATTTCAAAGATTTCATCACCGCCTCACATCTTTTCCTGAAAAAATGTTAGTTTACATCAAACCCTGAAAATATATATTAAATGAAATGAATTGCTCAGAAATTTGATCTATGCCTAGGGGTTCCAGGGATTCTGGCTCATGCGGTAGATGGAATGAAGATCAAAGGGGAACATGGGACTTAAAGTCTAGAAAACTGACCGTTATTAACATGACTAACAATTAGCCATACTAGGTTGATATGGGGTGTCACATGGTCATGCAATAAAGAGAGTAATGGTATTGAAGGTGATAGCTATCCGAACACACGAGGGAATGAATGCCACTTGGGCTGATTTTGAGTGCTTGTGTGTGGGAGAATTAAACCTGCCATTAAATTGAAGATGATAGAGGAGAGAGGAAACTTGCAAACTTGACCAAGCGAGGTGCCAAGTTTGAATTTACAGACACCAGAAGGGTGAGCTTGACAACTTGGTTAAACACAAAGCTGCATGGTGAGCTTGCCACTAGATGAGAGGGAATATACAAAACTCTATAGAATATACATGTAAAAATGAACTAAGACACTTATGCATAGGGGGCCAAGGGACGCTTTACAAACAGACCCAAAAAAAAAGCTAATTTACAGCTATTTACAGAATTTACAAAATTTATGGGATGTACACAAGAATACATTGTTTTACAATTGAATAGAGGGCAGACAACCCTCTGGAAAAGCCATCCCACCAATGGGAGGCAACAACCAAGAATGGAAAAAAAACCAGAGAAAGAAAAATGCAAGAAAACCAGAAACAAAACCAAAAGTGCGAGGGAGAACCACAAGGGCCTACCTTAAAAATGAGGAATGTAGAAGGATGAGAATGGGAGGCACTCTGCAATTGATCAGCTTCAAATTACCACAAATGCATAACTTCCAACAACTGTTTAAGCAATTTTTAAGCTCTGAGAAGAAATCACACTTAGCTGCTACTAAAATTGCTCTAATTGCCTTGAGTTGCTCTGGGCTAATTTATTCATGGTAAATACAACAATGACTGGTGAAACCCTACTTATACCCTTAGGGTAAAAAAACATCCCGCTCTCCTTTCGCAAGTCTCAAGAAAGGAAAACCTCCAAACTCTAGGCCTGGGGATCCCATGCAACCACGCCCTCTAACAAAAGAAGAAATGGTGACAGAGAATCCCAGAGTTTAGAATTTGGCTGGAAAAAAGAAGACAAAAACACTCTGGGATTAGGTCTCAGAGGAAGAGAAACCAAAAGAAAAAATATAACACCAACCCCGTGAAGGCAAAGGCTGGAGGAAAACAAAAGGAAAAGAAACAAGGCAAAAGAAAAAAGGGGGGGACCCAACATTTTGCACACAAAATATAGGGATGGGTATGAAAGGTGTAAAAAATGGTGAATCACTGGGATGAATGCCTTAGCACATTTGAGAGCTTCATAATATCTGGTTAGTAAAACTGGAGCTCACCTTTACTTGGAGTATTCTGATTACAATGCGTGAAGTGTCTGAGAAAAATTGACTCATCATTGATTCAATTCTTTGGTCATTTGTCAATTATGAGGTGTGTTCTTTGAAAGAAAATCAAGCTGATGATTTTCAAGAGAAGCGGAGAGGAGGCACTAAATATATTGAACCAAAATCATCATATCTTGCATGATCCCCCAGATGCTAGAATTCTCTACTCTTCATTTTTATTTTATTTTCTTTTGAAGATGGGCAGGCGGTACTCCTTTCAACATGAACCTTAAGCTTAGCTAATTTTTATGATGGTACTTCTTTCACATTTCCATCCATATAAATTTGCTGAATATGAGAGACATTCTGGACCCAGGATATTTTTATGACTTTTAGATTTGGACAACAACCAGTGCAATCGATCTTCCCTCAAGGACCATGCAATTACTTACTTCTTATATTTTATGTTAATTAATTTTGAGACTTTCAAGACATGAATCTGATGAATATTACCAATAACCTTTTACCATATGCAGAGAGTAACTCTGAAGTGTGGATGAATTCCACCATACTAATGATAGATTCTGGATTAATCAAAATGCATAAGGAAACATTCTAGGGACTAGATGTCATGTGAAACATATATGTCTATAAGAAGAAGGCAACATGCCGAGAACTTGAAAAACAAGATTCAAAGCAAAAGAAACCAACAAGAAAAAGAAAAAAAAGAAGGAAGGTGGCCCTAAAAGACCACCAAAAAATATTTACAAGGACAAGGTACTCTCAAGGAGCACTAGGGAAAGATATTTACAAGCAGGAAACCTTTACATATAATACAACTTTGAGAAAAATTACCACCCACCTTATTCGAAGTAGTGTTTAAGAAACTCTCCATTGACAGGAAATTGGATGGCTTCTCTGGTCATAGTACTGAGGTGATAAGTATTAGCACCGTAGATCTCAGAAATCAGGTATGGTCCAAGCCAAAGCCTTTGAAACTTGGTGTGCTTTCCTTTCTTCTCCTGGGGCTTGTCCCATAGAAGGACCAGGTCCAAAATTTGAAAGGCCTTTTATTGGGATCTCTAGTCAAACCATCACTTGGTGATGCACAAAATGCTCCAGTACCATGTCTCTTTGTTCCTCCATTCTCATGAGGTTCAGGAACCAAACCTCCACAATGTTGTCTCAGTTGTTAAATTCATGCATAAACTGTAAAACTGAGATCTATAAGTTTATAGAGAACACAAGATTCTGGTCATAAACCAGGTGAAATGGGGAAGTCCCCAGGGCTACCTTGATTCTGATACGGTCTACCAAAAGAGTGAACCTAAGATTTTGGTGCGAGTCCCAGGGATTTTGTTCTAACAAGTGTTTGATCACCTCTAATAGATTTTTATTACTAGACTCAGCCACACCATTACCCTAGGGGTAGTGGTTGCTGGAGAAATTCAAGGTGATCCTCCTCTCATAGGTCCATTCAAGTAACTGCGCTAAAGAAAATGTCAGACCATTGTCACACACTATAGCGAAAGGCATTCCAAATTGGGTGACTATGTTTTCTTCCAAGAATTTGATAGCTACTTCCACTGTGTTTTTCTTGCATGGAATCAATTCATACCATCGGGTGCAATAATCATTAGTAGTTAGAATATATCACTGGTTGGTGGATGAGTTGGGGTTGATTTTCCTCATAAATTCAAATGCCCATTGGGTGAAGGTTCAAACTTCAAAGACCAGATACAAAGGCATGACCAGGTTTCACTCATGATAGGCTGCAATTTGCTAAGTGTGGCACTTCCTCACGTGAGTGTAGACATCTTTGAAAATGAAGGGCTAAGAGTATCCAGCCAAGAGAATCTGGTGGGTAGTAGCATCAGCAGAGCCATACTCAATTCCAAGATTCTCATAGAATTTTTCTATCATATTGGTAGCTTGGTACCTATCTATCCACCAGAGGTAAATCCCTTTGAAATTCCTGTGAAAAAGAGTTCCATTTTTTTATCATGAAGTGTGTGCTTTTCAGTCACAAGGCATGAAATTTTTTTGGGGGAAGCCCCTTTGGGCATCTATTATTGATAAATAAGTATACTAGGTCAGTATACCATGGGTCTTGGGTGATGGAATCCACTATATAAGTTTGGCATTCAATGCTTGGAGTTACTTCTGCCATTTCTCTACATAGTCCCTGGCCTTAGACTATTTTCATTGGTTGCATTTCTAGATTATACTCTTGGAGGATGGCCATCCATTTCCCTTAGAGTTTGCCTAGTTCACTCTATAGCAGTAAATATTTAACAGCCTGGTCCAGAATGATGGTATGCACTTTTCTCCAGAGAATATAATGCTAGAATTTCTTCACGGCTCTGACTAGAGAAGAATCCTTCTTTTCCAAAGGTGATTTTTAGACTCTGGATTTTTTGAATGGGGAGCTCATGAAGGCAATGAGTCACTCTTCCCCTTCAACTTTCTGAGTTAGGAATGTTGCTGTCAAATGTGGTGAAGTGAAGGAGTATATGTGGAATGGGAGGGAATAGTCTAGACTTGCCAGGACTGGTTCCTCCACTATAGTTTTCTTGATATAGGAAAATTCTCACCTCACTTCAGGGCTCCACTCAATCTTTGTATCTTTTTTCATCATGTCATTGAGTGGTTTAACTATCTCAGTGAATCCAGTGATGAACCACAAGACAAATTTTATCTTTTTGAAGAAATATCTCATTTCCTTCTTACTGTCGAGAATTTGTAAATTCAGCAGTGCTTCAACTCTCTCAGGTTCAATTTATATTCCCTTCTCAGAGACTATATGCCCGAGCAACTTTCCTTTGGTGACTCTGAATATGCATTTCTTAGTGTTGAGAGAGGTACCATATTGGCAACATGTCTCACAAATCTAGGCGAGGTGGGTGTAATGATCACGCCTATCCTAGGGAAATACTTTCAAATAAACCATATAAATGATTATGAATTTGTTTACTAGGCCCTCAAACACAATGTCCATAGCCTTTTAAAATTTGGCCCCTACGTTGATGAGGCCAAAGAGAATTCTCCGATATGAAAACATTCCCCACTTGACCTGGTGAATGTCGTTTTATCTCTATCCTCAAATTTGACCATAACCTTGTTTTATCTGGAGTACCCATCTAGGAAGGACATCATTTGGGATCCATTAACAATTTTCAAGACCTCATCCAATGAGGGGAGAGAGTGACTATTTTTCTTGGAAGCCTTGTTTAAATTATGAAAATCCACACATAGGTGGATCTCATCATTCTTCTTTTTCACAAGGATGAGGTTGGTGACCCATGTTGTGTGTCAAATAGGAAAGATAATTTAGGCTCATAGGAGATTCTCAACCTCCTAATGAATTAGAGCCTCTATGTTTTTCCAAAAGGGCTTGGAATCTAGTTTTAGTGGGATGGTATGAGTCATGATGGATGTGTCCTAGGTCTTCAGATCCTCATACCCCCATGAAATAATGTCAATGTATTCTTGGAGAACCATGAGAATCTTCTCCTTCTCCTCTAGGGAGTAGGAGGTGCCAATGTGTACAAATCTTTCTTCATCGACCTTGTCGATGTTGACTTTTTTGAATTTTCCTCCCTCAGAGGAAGATGACATCCTATCTCGACCCTAGGGTTCTAAATCAAAGATGTGTTTAAGGTCTACAATTCCCTTTGGGATGGTGTTTGTGGGTAGATCAATGATCCCATCATCTTCTTCACCCTACCCGGTATCGTCATGATCCATTTCTTCAACTATCTGATCCTCGAAGATGCCAACATTGGCCATGAAGGCCAGAATATGTTTGTCATCCTCAAAAAGCTAAAAGTGAGTGATGTTATCTAGGATGAATGAGGTGGGGACCATCTCAATAAAAAAATTCTGGATCCAGGAGCCATCCATCAGCTCAAGGCTACTAGTAGACATAGCAAGGACATCTGGAATGTAGTTACATTTCCAGGGAATAAGATCGATGCCAAAGGCATCAAAATATTCAATTAGGCTCCATGCCTGGTTGTGATATGCAAACAGCCTTTTGTCATGACATGTGTATTGGCTCTAGACCTATTTCACAATCAACTCTAAATCATCCATCGCCTAGAGGCGGGTGATCCCTTTTCTTAAAGTGAATAGGATTTTGAGGACCAAGACCTTGTACTCGGCGACATTATTGGTGTAGTTAAACTAGAACCTATAGAATGTGAGGAAGGATTTCCCTTGCAGGTTAAACAATTCCACTCTATCCCCGCAACCTTGTTTAGACCAGGATCCATCAAACTTTAGGGTCCACAAGTCATTGTTCATTTTCTGGGGCTGGGAAGGTGAAATGGCATTTGGATTGATTTTGGAAGGGTTGAGAGGTGATTCCCCCAGTTTTGATGGTATGCAGGTGAGGTTTTTCTTCAAAGAATTCTTTGGTTTGGATTCCTAGATGAACAAGACCTTTGGTGTACCACTGGGTGGATTACTTAGTCTAGGCGAACCAGCCTTATATTCTTTCTCCCAGAGGTTGTTGATGTGGCATGTAGCAGCTGAGATACAAGGCTCACACTCCAATTCAGAATATTTTTGGTAATTTATCGAGAACCAAGTGCCAGACAGGAGTGTGGCTAGAGTTGTCGCGTTACCTTGTGAGTTTACCTCACCTTTTAATTTCTTGTCCAGGTCCTAAATTCTTTGAATGTCTATGGGATCCTCACCAGGGGTAAAATTAAATGTTAGGATCTCTAGGGGTCGATATACCCCAGGGGAAGATTCAGAGAAAAGGACTTCATTTACCCTCCCAACTTTGGTGACGACCTAATTCATTCTCGATTCACTCTCCACCCAGAATTGGTTTGATTTCCCGTTATAGGGGAGCCACAAGTGGGAGAAGTCCATGGAGAAATACCCATTAAGGGCCTTTGTCCAATTTTGGCTTAACAACATCCCATAGGTTTTGGGGATGTCTATCACTTGGATATCTATTGTGCTTGATATTCGGGGGTCCTGGATGAGCTAAATCTAGATGTTTTTCAGCTCACCCACTATTTTCACAACAATTTTGTCCAATTGGAATACTGCACCTTTGGATGGAGTGGGAGTAAGTCTGAGCTTCTAGCATATGGATAGAGGCATGACATTTCCTGATGCACCATAATCTACCAAGTAGTTGTATAGGTTCTTCCCTTGAATGTTCAAGCCTAGTAGGAAGGGAGGATCCTCTGTGTTTCCCTGAAAGATGGCTGAGTTGCAATCATCAAATGTGACAGTCTTTGGTGGATGACTGACGGCTTCTGGGTTTCCCAAGAGCCTTAGAAGGGACTTCTTCTGCTAGGGAAAATTCAACAAAACCTCCATCAAGGTCATGGAGGTGGTGGTTTTCTCTAATGCCTTAGTGATGTTGAACCTTCCCCCCGGGTAAAATTGACTTCCCTCAGCCGAGTCTCTAGCTTGGTTAGAGCTAGGTCCTTTCAGAGGGAAGGAGAAATCGGTTGTGTTTTCCTGGAGAGAGGTATTCTTGGGAGGCATTGGTGTGTAAGATGGCCCTTTGCAAGCTTGACTTTGCATGTTGTAAGGAGTTTGCGGGCTTGTGAAGGAATTGTCCTCAAAGGCTGAAATAGATTCATCAAAGAATCCCTACAATTTGGGCTCTTCTTTGTCCTCTTCACCTATCCTAAAGAAGATGGTTTCACATGTAAAGTTTGTGTGAGGAGGCTCTTATGTTGATGGATCTGGGGGAGTAGGATTGATAGGTTGTTGTCTATCTGACTGGGAGATCATGATGATCTTCTCTAGTGTGGCACATTTTACCTCATAATGAGAATTGGTGTCATGCAATCTACACCATGTGGTCAGGGGGTGGAATTCTGCAAGCTGTACATAATGACTGGGTCCAACACTACCCTGAGTGGTGTTTTGGTTCAGAGGAGGACATCTGGTATTTGCATTGTTGTTCCATTGTTGTTGATTGGGCTAAGGCCTATTTTTGTAGTTTCTACCTCCGAAGTTGGTATTTGGTTGGATGGAGAAAACATTCCCTCTATGATAATTGGAATTGTGAGGCACAAAAAGCCCCACATTTATCTATCCCATGTCCTTCATCAAAGAGGACACCAATCACTGGATGGATTCAACCTCAGGAGATAGATGGGTAGTTGTGTCACAATGTGACAATTGCTGTGGTGGGTTCCCAGGGAAAGAGATAGTAGCTCCTAGAGTCGAGGACAAAAATCCTCTAGCCATGGATGACTTGAAGAAAGGTACTCTGGAGGGTTGTGGCAAGGGTTGTTGCATTTGCTGCGGCAATTTCTAGGGAACAAATTCTAGACTTGGTAGTGTCTAGGCTTGCAATGGGTAAATGTACTAGGCCTACTAGTCTATCAGTGGTGGGCCCATGGCCATTGTTGGGGCACCCATTACCAGATTGGGGTTATATCCCGTGGTGTAAGGAGTCTCATTAGGTATCATGTGAAATGGTAGGCTCTGTCCAATCCCACCAGGAGCTTTGCTCAAACCGCAGGACTACTCCATGGATAGGTTGTAAACCTTGGCCAGAGTATCTTGGTCATTAGCAGCATTATTCTCCAAAGGAGAGTAGCAATAATGGGGTCTAGAGAATTTAGGTATGTTTGGATGGTCACGTCAGTGGATGGGATGAAGGAGCCCATGCACCGCTTCAAGGCACGTTGAAACTGATGGTTGAATGTGGTGAGGGGTTTGTTCAGTTCCTTCCTGATGGAGATAAAATGGTTGTGGGACCATGTAGGGTTGATGTGAATGCAGAAGGCCATTTGGAAGGTGTCTTCCATTTCCTGACAAGTGTTGATGGAGTTGGCCAACAAGTTGAGGTGCTAGTTTAACTCATTCTATCCTAAGGAAAGAGGAAAAATCTTGATAACAACATCTTGATGTTGTACCCAGTGTTGGTTCATGGCATCCTTATAGGCATGGATATATTCTTCTGCAATTCATGGGCCTAGATGCTCATATCTAGGATAGATCTTCTCTGGATGCAGAGGAATATTATTTGTGGCTCTGGGGAACTACCCCATTGGGGACCCGGTGTTACCAAAGTAATTTTCCATTGTGGTTGCTAGATTTTGGCTAGGTTGAGTATTGGTCCTTGGGATTACCTAAGGAGCTTGGGTATTCTGAGGTATAGCAAATCCCCAGGTAATGTTGGCTGGTTGTTTGGTTTGTGGGGTCCTTTTATTTTGAGCAGGAGGCTCGAGTTCAATAAAAATTTTGGGATTCGAGGCTGATCAAAGGATTCTTTCAAAATGTAAGGGTGAAAATACCCCTATCCCACTAAAAGCTTGGTTCCTAAAACTATGGCTTGGGGAACCCTTAGGCGGTCTAAAATCAAAATCTTCTAAAATGGACGAGCTCATGCCCTCTTTCTAGCACCAATTTATATTGACAAGACTTTGTGACCGGTCCTATCAGCAGTGATAAGTTGTCATCGGGTACTAGGGTATCGACCAACTTCACCTGTAAAGTCTTTCTGGAGAATGAATTCTCTATGACTTCAAGCACTTGAGTATTGGGTCTTGAAGGTGTGGGGAAGCTAAGTTGGGCAAGTTACTGTTTGTTTAGGGGGATAGCTAGTTTTATTCATCATCTTCAGGGATTTTGACAATGGGGATGGGGTTTCCTACAAGCACATTAACTTTACCAAATAAACAACAAAAGATAAGCAAGAGTTAGATTTTATTACTTCTACTTATATTTGTGAAATACATTCCAAAGATCAACTATCCTCCAACGTAAGAACTAAACTAAATACTAAATACATATAGAACCAATGATTCATACATATTCAATAGCAAGGGGGAAATGAGATAATTAATCTAAACTAAAAATTAGATAAAAGGACATTAGAAACATACAACACAAAAAGATATCGCTAACTGGGAGATCAGAACATTAACAACATCATTGCCAAAAGGTGTTCCTCCTCCTTCATTAATTCAAAGTATTCTAGTATCACTGGTGTATACATCCATGGCTCCAAGAGAGCATCTAACTACTAAGAACTACTAATAATTGAGTTCCTGCAACTACTGGAAATCAAATGCTAATATTATTGGATTGTAAAATCATCAATTTTGCCAACCCTTATTATGAGGTTGGACTTCTTATTTACACACATAGTTTGTCATAAAACTGACCTAATTTAACTGTACACTCAACTTATAAAATACATTTTCTGGTGGTCAGTACTACCTGCACCACTTACAATCACCTCAAAAATAGTAGAGGTCTAAAAAGACAAAGGAAGAAGAAAAGAAGATAAGATGGAAGAATTGACATAGAGAAGAGTGTCAAAGTATTTACAGAAGAAATCTGATCTTCCTGATATTTGAGGCAACATGCCTTATTAATGCACAATGTGGCTCACTATCTTTGATGCACTAGGTAGATAATGTTGGAGAGACACCTTAAGAGAATCACCTGTCTAAGCCATCCCTTCATTTGACATGCCTTATCAGGATCACCTATCTGTTGACCCCTTTATTAACTGCTTGACAATTACTGGTCGACTCCGGTGGAACCTAGACACAGGTCACTATGAAAGAATACACAACTTTGGATCCAAAATTCTAGAGTTTGGGAGCTTACACTCAAAGAATAAAGGATTTACAAAGTTGCACCCTATGGGTGAAAATATCCAGAGTCTGGAAAACTTTATTGCACCTTGTATGTTTGAAAGCCTCCAAAAGCTGAGGAATTCCCTCTTCATCGATGCCCTTGATGCATACCTAGTAGTATTTGGCTGCTTCCATTTTCTCACCCAAATCTAGGGAATTCCCTTTGATTTATGCAGCCATCTTTGCCGCATCGTGGGCCTGGAGCATCATACAGGATAAATGTGACATTTTCACTCCATCAAACTCTCCCAGGAATTGATATTGTGACTCCATTAGTTTGTCAAACTTCCCCACAACATGATCTATCAGAGTACATGTATCTGTGCTGAAGGGATTGACTCCCAAAACCCTTGTAACAAAATCCTTATACAAATTTAAAGAATACTCTACTCCAAGGACCTTGTCATTCAGGGCCTCTACCAGTTGCTTACTAATCTCCAATTTGAGATCAAGTCTAGAGTGTTGGACCCAAATAAAATCAAAGGACTCTTCTCCCAAAATTCCCATCTCCACAACGGGTTCCTCTCTAAGATTCATGAGCTCTCCTAGCTCACTCTTCCAAGCCTCATATTTCTCTGTCTCTCCCTCCCATATACAAATGGTATTTTTGGCATGGTGTAGAAGGTTGCTATCCATATGAAGGTCTGGGAGTGTTGTCACTAGGAAATTTTAGACGTTTCCTACCTACTCGGATACCCAGTCATTGACTTCTTGTCCTTTCTTCTTCATATTCCTTAGCATGTCAACGTCACCCTGTGGAAGTAGTGCTCCAGATGTAGAAGCTTCTAGATGAATTTTAGCCAAAGGTTGTACTAGCTCTGTTAATAACCCAAAAAGATTTACATTCTTCTCTTTTTCTTCTTTAAGCCTCTAGGCTTGTTTACCATAGCAAGCCTCAATTGCCTGGCTAGCCTCTTTCGGTAGGTCTAGTTCACCCTACTTATCCCTCTTCCCTAGAGGTACCTCTATGAAAGTGTATTCTGCAACACTTATTGTTGATTCCTCTTTGTCTGGGGGAGGTGTCACAATGACCATGACTATATCCCCACCTGAACCAGTCTAAATGGAGTGGATGGTCTGGGCCTTCTTTGGCTTAGGGATGATTTGACTTTTTGCCATCATCTCAGCCTAGGAGAGATGGGCTTTTTCCACCAATGGGGCATTTCTATTCTTTGATTCCACCAACCATTGTTGTGGTGGGAATGACCTTTCTGCTAGGGCTTGATCCTATGAATCTCCTCCAGGGTTCTATTGCTCACCACCAACATTTAGAGTATCTTTGGACTCTTTCTCTATGTTCCTAGGATCACCTGCATTATCCACCTTAGTGGTATCAATATCCTCTGCCTTAGTGTTCTTGTCCTTAGCAATATCTTTGAGATCAACATCCATATCTCTGGGGTTCTCCCCCTCATCCTATTGTTCTTGTTCTTCTTCTTCGGCATCATATGTCAGGACATTCTCCTCCATTATCTTATCCTCCAGAGGTCCTGAGGGTGTTCAAATTGGATCTAAATGTAGTATTACTAGGATCACCTTGCTGAATGTCACACTACCCTAGGTGGGTGAAAGTGTTTGGAGCATGGTGGCTAAGGTTACAATTTCTCCTAGAGGTCTAGTTCCCTCATCTGAAGTTGGCTGCTCACCTTGCACTTGCCTCTTTTCTCTTGTTTTGGTCTCTAGGACCAAGATTTCTTGAACATCTGGGATATCTAAATGTTCTGGCTCTTTCTCTCTTTCTACTCAGACTTCAAATTCCGTGGAAACCTCTTTCCCTGGTATCTCCCCCTTATTGGGAATCACTACTTCTTGAACATCAATCTCTTCCACCACCTTCCCTATATCCCCTTATAGATTTACAAGCTCATCCATCCCAAAGATGTCATCAAAGTCATCATGAGGAGCGGACGCCTTTGGGGGATTCTAAGATTTAGGGGAGTTTGAGATTATCTCCATCTGGGGATGTTAGGAATCCCAAGATCTCTATCTGCCCTAGGTTGAGGAACATTTATCTTTTGTTTCTTCCTTCTTGTTACCAATGGGGTCTGACATCCAAAATGGCTGCATGTTCATCTTCCCCTCCTATCCCTGTAATGCCCCGCTAGGGAACCCATGATAACTTAACCCAAACACGACACTAAGGTCATGAAATAATTTTTTTTAAATGTTTACAACAATATTAATATCAATACAGAAGCAACACAATGAAGTACATGACGTACATGAAATACAACTCATACATGATTAACATTCCTTGAGGTTTCCTTGACGTAGAATTACTTAAACAACCTAATCTATGATACAATAATAAAGAACTGACATAAAGGTTACATAATCTGAAACCAATTACATACATCTCATAGTAAAGATTACATATACAACTGATACCATAAGGTACACTACCTAATCAACATCCACTCCACAAATTGCATGGTATGTAATAATACATAATAAATAATACAATTCATCCTCCAAGGATGATAACCAATATAAACATATGGTACAAATACACAACTCAAGTAACTGAGCAAGTCTCCAAAAGACTATGAAGATGAAACTACAACAAGGAACATCAAGGCATGAAGAAGAATCCATCAAAATCTCAATGGTAATAAGAATCACTACCACCCGACCACATGGAACCAAAGGTCCACTCCCACCATGCTGAGGAGATAGTAATAGGCCCCTCACACAGGGTATACAAAAAGAATATAAAACAAGGTACACATGACCTCATACTTCAATGCAAAGAAAGATCCTAGAAGCAATCTAAACCATAGCAAAGAATACTACACAATACCAAATGCAACTGACACATGTAGGATAACCTAAGCTATATATAGGGAAGTGTCATCACATGAATCCAACCTTGATGGTAACCCTAGTAGTACCTCTTGACCCTGGCCTCCAGGTGACATTATGTGGCTCGGTGATCCTTTCGCGTCAACAAGGATCCCAACTCCCATACTATTGTGCAACAACACCCAAGGCATGGGTAGAGACTCAGACATCTTATTAGTTCATTTAAACCCCTTTAATGTATTATATTTTCACTTATTAAATAACTTGCCAATGGGTTTACCTAGTAACCGCTTCAGGTCCTGAACCCCCATTGCAAACCACTTCCCTTATATACACTTAGTTAACCTACCTAGGGTCAAGATCACCACATGAAGATATACATAACCACAAATCGCATCCTGCCTATTCAGGAGCACATAGGTTCTCAATAACCACAAACACATCCACAGTATACTCATAAGACCATAAAGCACATCATAATAGAATCAGGTTGGGTTTAGGAAATCAAGACTATGACATCATCATATAAACACAAATGACATTGCATAAAACACCATGTAGAAAGTACATTCCCAAACCCTCTAGACTAAGTCCTAGCGTCATCTAACCCAACAAATACCCAAAAGCATGATAACATAAGAGAACATTCAATTCATAGAAACACGCACCCAAAGCACATCATAGTACGATATTCCATATTCAGAATGCATCAAATCAAATATAATGTTAACATAAGAATAAGCAAATTTATGATTCCCAATCATGCAAATTCACTTACTCAATAAAATTACTCTCTAGAAATAATTAAATATTCCATATTGATAAAACACTACCATCTCCTATAGATCTATTTATAATAACAATTTATAAATACATCTAAGAATAATTACCAATTTTCGGTTATAATTACAAAATTACGAAATATTAGGTGTAACATAGCATTAATAAAATTCATCCCATAATGACTCTATTGATATCTAGTTTACACCTTCAAAACTCGATGATTAATAATAGTAAATTTATAACCATGACAAAAATAAAAAGATCCATCTTTAGAAAAAAAATAATCCCTTCCTAAAAGAAAATCCCCATTCACCAATTCAGCTGATTTAAAACAGATTTTAAATATTAGCTCTAACTGATCTAACATTAACTCTAAATTAATTTAAAAATTAATAATAAATTAATTTAAATTAAATCATAAATAAATTTAAAAATAATTAAATTAATTCAAATTTATCTAAACTAATTTAAAGTTTAAACAACAATTTAATTAACTAATTTTTAACTTAAACAAATTTAATTAAAATAAATTTATTTTAAACAAACTTTAAATAAACTAAAAAAAAAATGATTTAAAATCATCTTTTAAATAATCATTAAAAAAAAAGTAAATGTTATGGGGGGGGGGGGTCCCTGTGGCCCCCACCCCGGTTCTTA